>SSHR01004215.1:0-12479 GCA_006518225.1 Fusarium neocosmosporiellum | reverse complement strand
ATTTAGATTTGGGGGGAGCTTTGAAAGCACGGGATCGCCTCCAAGGCTGGGCTAGGCCGGGCTAGCTTGGCTTGGCTGGATTGGATTGAATTGAATTCGAATTGAATTGCCCAACGGCCTGTCATGATGTCACGGCATGGGCATCAGTCGAGGCGAGCAGACATATAGAAAGGGGGACGGAAAGGGGTGAAGAGGGGGGCGTGTTCTTGACGAGAAGAAGGATGAGCGGTCAATTGCATTGCTTGGTTAAACAGATGGAACTCGGCTCAGGGCCCGTTGACAGACGGCCTTGTACAAGATAAGGTCAGGTGAAGGGGAGGAGGGGAACAAGTCAGAGGGCGGTCGCATTTTGGGTTATCCCATCATTCCTCCCAAGTGTACGTTTTGCCAGAAACGGCAATGTGTAAATAGTTGGTCGAGTCAATTGGAGAAAAGACGCGTCTTGGTTGACGCGTCGGAACCCAACCTCTACAACCGATGACACGAACACCATCGAATGAACCGCCACATGGCCTGGAGCTGATGGATGGATGGGATGGAGAGACACATATAGCTCATCATGACGAGCGAATAGCACCCGGATGTGCCCCCTCCTCTCGCAGGCCAGGCATGGAAGATCCAGGCTTGGAAGGACTGTTCCAACCAAGGAGATGTCTCCGGAACGCGCACAAACCGACAGACAGACGGCATTGTCGTGCCATTAACAACCCATTCCACCACTTTCACTCTTGACAGCTGAAACTGTCGGTCTCGTGGTCCAACTCCAAGTGCCGCCCCCGGCCGAGGTCAAGGTTGGGGGTTGCGGCACTTGGAGGAAGAATGTCCTTGAACCGTAACAAACTTTGGACCAAGCAAGGCAGCTAGTCTCTCCCTGGTGGGCTGTGTAAAAAAAAATAGGGCCAACGTTTCGTCATCTACGTGCCCCAAAAGCCGGATTTTTTTGATGGATACTCTTTTAATGAGGGCCCTGAGCTTAAAATTGAGTCGCGGGTTCATTACGGCAGAGCGGGACATCCATGCCAGCTGCTCCGTTTTGCCGAGATACAGACGGTGACTCCGGGAGCTGAGGTGAGGCTGGGAAATATGCAGATGATGATTGTGAACCAGATGTTGGTTCTTTTCATCATGGATACCTTGACCTTGTTTGATTCAAACTCAAGAGGCCATACTTTGACAACCCACCAAGGCCAGAAGAATCTGATCTGATGCTTCATACTGCTGCTGCTCCTGCTCCTGCTTGATCTGATGGATGGATGCAAAGACCCCCCACCTGCCGAAACGGGCCTGGGCGTTTCTCCACATCTAAACCCGACACTTCTTGGAAGCCTCCATCTCAGCTCTGCCTTGATGGCTTGGCCTCGGCCTTTCGTCTCTCCCCTTGCCTCGACTAGGACAGCAATCGGCGACCCTCAAGCAGCCCATGCCCACCTCGAATTGAACCTGAAGATGCGCCACAGGGTCCCCCTCTTTCTCCTTGCCCCCCCCCCAAGAAGCAACCTGGATGGAACAATGAAGGTTCATCATCTCAACTACTGCAAGGGGAGCTTGTGATATTGGACTCGGGCCTCACTTTGGTTTCAAGCTTGGATTCACTTTTTTTCTGAGTAAAAGACATAATGATCTGTCAATGACGATGATCAAACTGCCGGGCCGGGCTCGTCAAGGCCGACCTCGGTCTGTCACCATCTTCCAGACGCCGCAATTCAACTCTTAGAAACTCAGCCCAGGCACCACCACCACCAAACTTCAGACCCTGGGGATTGGCGGTGAATGATTGGTTGGGGAGCGTTCCAATCCAAACAAGAAAAGTGTCAGAAGACGCGTCTGGCCCTGACCGAGACGCGTCCCCTCCTCCCTCTTTCCCCGCTGCAGCTAAGCTCTCAGCTAGCATCTTTCGCAGCGTCCATTCCAAGAGGCCATTCCCAGATGCCACCCACACCTCTCGCCATGCGCCCGCGTCCCCCCGTAGGCCGCCGTTCACCGGCGACGAAGACACCCTCCGAAGCAGAGGAGGAAAGTCAAATCAAAACGGTCGGCCTCCCTCTCCCTTGAATGCCCCTCTTGGCATTCCTCCCTGACCACCGACCTTCCCCAATCATACGGCCTCTCTGCGACCCTGGGCGGAACCACAGGCCGCAGCGTGTTGCAGTTGTCTGCCAGTTCCGCCCTTGCCTGCTGGGGGAGCATGTGCGTGTGAGACGGGGCGAGAAGGATGGACAAGCATGAGGGAAACGGTGAAGCGAGACATGGGTTACAAGTGGTGCAGAAAACGGAGCCCGCGAGTTGGGGGAGGCGTTCACAAGAGCCAACAGATTGATCGATTCGGTGGAGTGGTCAGCACCCGAGACGGTGTCTTCTATCGAATTGTGGCTGGCTGTGCTTGTCGAGAATAGCAGCATGGCGTTTTGCACAGTAATTATGTCGTCTTTCCTTTTTGCCCTTCCAATCTTGTGTAGCCGCCCGGCTATCAGAGACGAGAGAAAGAAACAGTGTCCCCCAACGGTTATTGAGATGGAGGCACAGCCCAGAAGAGGGAGTCTATAGACATTATGACTGTGTGTCGTCGCATTGTGAACCAGATCACACACACACCCCTTCTCCTCGGACGGTCAGATCTTGGGGGTGGTCTCAGCCCATCCAAGGTCAAGGTCCGAACTCCGAAACCTCGAGGACAAAGCCCAGACAGGCACGGCGGCGTTTCGACTGGCTGCAAAAAAAAAAAAAAAAAAAAAGAGCACTCTCTTTTTGAGTTTCCTTGTTCCCCCTCTCTTGTCCGTCCGGGAGCATCATCCCACAATTGGCCTTCCGCATCTGCATCCATGGCCCGCCCGTGATCTGCTCGCATGTTCTGGCGCCACTCTCAGGCTCAAGAGGCCCAACAGACTGATGGACGGAGAGCACGGAATGTCTGGGAAAGAGACAAAATCCGCCGGCTTTTTACAGCGAGTGGACGTCAAGATCGAGATCTGACCCTCCCTCTCCACCACGCGAAGCCAAGTTTCGGCCAACGACGCCTATCATCCATGAACATCATCTGCTGCCCTCTACGTGCCGTCCACGATTGTAAATCATTCATCACCATATGGCCTCTCAAGACGGCCGCATCGCTCTAAAACGAGAACATTCTCTCTTTTTTTTTTTTTTTTTTCCTAATCTTGTACAAGAAAAACACATGATGCATTCCGGCGGCCCATAGACGCGACCCCGTTTCGCCTTCATCGTAGTCCTCGACATTTCTTTGCTCGCAGAACAACAATCCATCCAATCCCCGCGCTCCGCGTCCTGTTCATCCTCTCCAAATCCAATCAGAGGCTACGCGCGCGTCGAGGCCGAGACGGAGGGTGCTGCACTATGGACCCTTTTGGCTGGCTGATGATGTATGATGGATGCATAAACCCAGCTGGCTCTAGCTACTTTTACGGCAGTAAAAATCGAGGATGGATCCATGCATTCACGCTCTCTCACACTCGCACACACACACACACGCATCGTGACCCCTGCAATCGCGGCGCACGCACCGCACGCCCCTAGTAACTTTTTTCCTTCTGCCTATCCTATCCTTATCCTATCCCCACACATTTTCTCTCTCGCGTCGCTTCTCTCTCTCTCCCGTCCTCTCCCATCACGATCACGCTCTTCTTCGTCTCTCCCTTTGGTCGGTCAGTCAGTCGGCGGCGCAATCCCCCTCCCCATTCCCGCAACACCCACGCCCCCCATCTTGCACGCCCTATCATTAGTTGCCCGTGTAAAGCTACAGTAAATCAGCTCTGCCGGTTCCTGTTCTTCCTCTTCTTTCTCTCTCCTCCTCTCGTCACTCTCAATAACCTGGGGACGGGTGCATCTTCTTGATCAGGCAGGCTCACTCAGTCTTTCCGTCCGGTTTCGCGCCCGCCGCCGATTGATTGTCGCGCCCATTGCCTACCCAGTAAATCTCCGTGCCGCCTCTCACTCGCTCATCAACTCGTGTCGTGTCAGCCCGGACGCCTCCCACCCAATCCCCGGCACCGCGCTCATCATCCTCCCTGCGCCGAACTCCACTGGGGCCTCTTGCACGGCGGCCAAGCAGAGAAGAGGAGAGCCAAAGAGAGAGGACCACCTCCCACAGCCGGCCCAGGCCTGCCTGTCTTTCCGTCTCCAGCAGGTCTTTCTCTCTGGTCCTTGGCTGAATCATTCAAGCAAACCGCCGCTTTCCACACCTCATTCTCTCACTCTCACTCTCACTCTCTCCTTCAATCAATCGATATCCATCTCGCCTCTGATCATCAGGGTTACTATATTCATCCGCCAGTCAGATCGCACCGGCTCTGCTCTCATCTCGCCCATCTGCCGTGCATAACTCTCGCGTGTACCTAAGCATCCCCATCCAGCTTCTTCTCCCACTCTTTTCCCTCTCTGCTTCGACCGCATCTTCCCCTCTCCTCAACGTCTCCGACTCGTACCCGACCAGATCTTCGCGACATCCCCTGCTATAGTCCAACTGCATTTTCCCCGGCCAGCATCGTCCGTCTGTTTCGGCGCAACTCTTGCCCACCGCTGCTTCGACCGCCTACTGCATTTGCTTCTTCCTCCGTCTCGCCTAAGACGCCATTGGGGAAAAGGCAGATGACCCCAGATACCGGCAGCTTGTCCTACTGAACGCCTCAAGCAAAGGTCACGGCAGCCCTGTCATCGACCGCCCCACAACTCATTAACAGATTACACGGTCCATCCAAGTGAGTCTCGAGCCCTTTTTCTCCTTCTCTTCCTTGCCGTCATGCACACTCGTCCCATCAGGCTCTGCCGGTGTCCACCTCTCACATCCCGTCTACGAAGTTATCTTCTCCCCCATCCCCTTGCTTGCCTTACCTCACCCGTCCCCGGTCTCGACTGACTAACCTCCGGCAAAAGTCACAGACCACAGTCCTCGTCCTTTCGCAATTGAACCGACCTCGAGCTTCCCATCAAGGCCACAATGGCCAAGCACACGCGTTTTTCGGCTTTGGACGAGCCAGTAGACATCTTCCAGGACGAGATCTTCGAGAGCGCCGCCCCTATGACCAGTCACGCTCCCATGCCCTCAGTCACAAAACCCAACCGACGACCCCTGACGAGCTCGAGCTCCAACGTCGTTTTCAACTCATCCGCCACTTCGCACAGCACATACTCGACCTTCAAGACAAGACCAGCTTCCTCGTCACACGTTCCCCTGAATTCGTCACTCGGGAACAAGCTGAACATGGTCCCCATGGCTCCTCCGTCAAACAGAGGCCACAGCACCAACATGCCTCAAAAGGGGCCCTACCTATCAGAATTCAAGACGGGTCCTCAAAAGCCATCCATTGACATCAACTTCGACTATGGAAAGGAGAACGTCCGTCCCCAGATCTTCCCGGCACCCCCCGCCGTCAACCTCCCGGTCGAAAACTACTACCGCAAGCCCAACGGCAAGCGAGCGCTCATGGATGCTGCTCCCATCAAGGACTCGAGGCCAACAAAGAAGGTCAAGGCTGAGCCGGCCGCCGCAGTTATTCCTCCTCCCGAAGCCTTCCCGCCCATCATCGATGACGGCAACAAGCCTCCTCACAGCTACGCCCAACTGATCGGAATGGCCATCCTCCGATCTCCTAAGAAACGACTCACACTTGCCCAGATTTACAAGTGGATCAGCGACAACTACTCTTTTTACAGCCCTTCCGATGCCGGTTGGCAGAACAGCATCCGCCATAACCTCAGCCTCCACAAGAACTTCAACAAGATCGAGAGACCCAAGGACGACCCTGGCAAGGGCAACTACTGGGCCATCGAACCCGGCACCGAGTCCCAGTTCCTGAAGGAGAAGACTACGCGCAAATCTGCATCTGCCTCGGAGAATCTGCCTGTCATGTCAACTCGGCTAGAGCCCTCGCGTTCGACTCGTGCCCCGATCCAGGAGCCTACTCTTCCCCCTCCTGTTCCCGTCAGCCAGGCTTCTCTCCCGCCCCTTCCCACTTCACAAGCCACCATGTCGATGCCTCCGGAGCTGTCTTCGGATGCCACCATCCCGGTCTCTGATAACATTGGTCCCGAAGATGCCGTAGACAAGGCCGATAACGATGCTCCTCACGACTCCCTCTACTCGCCCCTCCCCGCTGCCATGCACTCGTCGCCTCCCGTCTCTCGGCACATGGAGCCCCGAAGCAACACTCCGCCTCCTGTCGCTCGCAACCCCGCCTCTTCCATCTCACGATCTCGCAGGCGCAAGTTTGCGTCCATGGATGACAGTGGATACATCTCTTCTCTCGATTCATCTGTTGTCCGACCCAACCAAAAGGCTTACCTGCTGACCTCAGAGGCCGACCGCCCAAGGATGAAGGTTCGAGGCCGTGCCGAGGAGGAGATTGCCCGCCTGCGAGGATCATCTCCCTTCAGCCCGACCAAGTCACGCTTCTGCCCGCCCGTCTCGTCCTCCCCGTTGCGACTTCACGACAATCAGATGCTTCCCCCGCTCACGCCCGTCATCAAGATCAAGCCCCCTGTTCGACCGCCTCCCTCGGTCTCTCCCAACACCAACCTTCGACTTCACCGTGACAAGGTCCAAAGCATTCTCCAGTCCCCTCTCCGCCGGGTTAGTGGCCTCGGTGATACTGCGCCATGGAGTCCCGCCTTCAACCTCGATGACCCCGTCTACAGCTTTGACTGCGATGTCGTGAACTCGGCCGACTTTGATATCTTCCACGGATTGCCAAACCTCGAGGGAGATACCTTTACTGGTATCAGCTCAGCCGAAGCTGGATCCCCTGTCAAGCGTTCTGTCAAGCGTAATCGGTTGGATCGATCTGTCTCTACATCCGCTCTGGGCGAGATCACAAACTCTGCCACCAAGAAGCCCATCGCTTCTGCCCCCCTGCTCAAGGCCCCCGAGCCGTCTGCTGCGTATGACAGCCCCAGCAAGATCTTCGAAGGCCTCAGCTCGCCATCGAGGATGTTCCAGCAATCCCCCATCAGGAACCAATCCCCTTCCAAGTTTGCCAGCTTGCCAGATCTCCCTGCCGACTGTGACTGGCCCTCGATAATGATGGACCCTGTTGGCTTCATGAACCACGGTACGCCGGATGTCGCAAACTTTTCGAACCTGGACATCTTCAAGGGTTTCGAGAAGATTGGCTCCGGATCGCAAAACACCTCGAACGACAGCGAAAACTCGACCAACTCCAACTCTGCCAACCCCAGGGGCAGCAAGCCCGGGCTGGGTCGGAGCTACTCCACTGCATTTTAAGATGCATATACCTACCTACCTACTCAACTGAAAATGAAGCGGCGGAGACGACAAACAACACAAAGCGTAATGATGAGATTAATGACTTGACGAAAAGAAGAAGAAAACACTCAATTTCCTCCTCGAGAGACGGCCATGTCTGTGCTCCATTGTGGCTTGGACACGTTTGGATTTGTCCGGTGTGGACTAGAACAGGGAGGCTCGGTGCTTACCGGGCTCTCAGAAAGGCTTCGCGGCTGGCAGTTGACGACGATAATGACTTTCGGGCGCGGAGGGGAGAGAGAGCTCGTGAGGCTCGGGACACTACCGGATGACGATTGATTGATTGATTTGGCATGTGCGTTTGGTTTTGGTTTGCGTTGATGTCTTTTTCCCTTTGCTTTTTAACTTGCATGTTGCGTGTTTTTTTGGTTGCTCGGAGTTTGGATGGCCCCCGTGTGGCTCTGGAAGAATTGTGTACTCTACACCCTGCGTATGTTTGCGTGTATCCCTTTGTTACTTGGTTCGGAGAGAAGCTACCCGAGGCCAGCGTTATAACTACTATCCTTTTAACATGATGAATCATTTCTTTTTCTAGCTTGCTTTGCTTGCTTGTTAATTCAAGTGTCCATCCACATGCTTGTGCCAATACTCGTAGAGCCTTGATTTGGGTTCTAGATGACAACTACGTGTTGGCTGACTCGAGTGTCTGAGACTGGTGTCTCAGCCGCCTTGCCGGTGGCAGGATTGTCGGGAATCGTGAGTGTTCGCCATCATGTGCTCGGCGGCGGCTGAGTCGTGGCAACGGGGTATCTATTGTGTCTTGTACCAATCGAGATTCCAAACTCAACTCCGTAAACGCCATCATATCGCCTTGCCCAACTAGGCCGTCTATGTGTGATCTGCGCCTCCGTCCCTAGATCGATCGAGGCCAACTGCGCCATCGAGATCTTTCATCCGCCTCCCCTGACAATCACCCTACGGTTGTTCTACCCTCTTATCTGTCCCGGACCCCTTTTGACTATCCTACTAGGTGGCTGAGTAGCCCCTTGAAAAGGGGAATGTCGTCGTCAGCTGAACAACTCAACTCCTCTCAATATATACGCATCCGAGTCGCCCAGCCTGTCGCCTCCTTCTGGTCCAGGTTGATCTTATAGGGGAACGGATTCGTGCCCTGTGTCGTGATGGGTGGGATATGGTCTTTGTGTGTGTTGGTGAATGTGACAATCTTCATTGCTGAGGTGAGGAGCGTTTGCTCCATTGCGCGCCGGACCTTAGCTCGTTCTATGCGTTGGTAGTGTCAGCGAAATCCACGACAATGCCTGCCATTCCCATGCGCAGGCTGAAAGGACTAGTAAGGAGGAATTCCTCACCACTCTCTGTCCTGGGCTCAGCGACCGTCACTTTAACAGTCCAGGTCTCCCAGCAGACCTCCTCGTCGCCGCGGGACAACCACGCCTTGCGGCGGCGCTTCTCGAAGAACTGGACAGCCAGCTGCCCGCGACCGCCGCCCTCTGTGCCCGTTCCCGTATTGGCGGCCCCGCCGGATGAGCGCTGAGCGTCGAGCTGGCGCTCCAGGGCAGCGACGCGCTGCTCGATCATGGTCTCGAGCTCATCGTCATCGACGTGGGGTAGGGTGATGTCGAGAACCTCGCGGGTCTGGGGGACCACGGAGGGGAAGAAGCGATGGAAGAATATTGCGTGCAGGATACCTAGCAAGTAAACAATCAGTCCATGATTTCATCCGACAATGTTCGCGGGCGCTGTCGCGATCGCATTCTCGCCGATTCCGGACTATCGCGACAACTCGGTGGTCGTCGTCAAGGCTGTCACGGGATTGCGGGGTGGGTTATATAGGGTAGGGTGACGTTAAACAAGGACGCTCAACTCACCTTTGACAACATCGTGGACGGAGCGCGGGTCGGCAAAGACGTCTAATAAGAACTCGGGTGGCTCTTGCTGTTCCATGGTGCGCGTCGTTGTATCTTGGACTCGACTCTGGGCTACAATCATTATCAGTGACGGAGAAGGGCAAAGAGATTGTTGTAGAGAAAGAGTTTTGTTCATCATACCCACCTTCAACTCAAACTAACGTCACTTTTCTCCTGGGCTGACCACCATATCGGGGAATGCGGAGGGGCACGGGGCATGCGGCAATCAGCGTAACCGCATTTGGGTTAGCGCAGATAAGAAAACACACTAGCCACATGAGCAAGTCACCAGCCACACTTTCAGCAGCAGGCAGGTGCACATTCGCCTCTTTCCCCGTGTACCATGATCGATTGGAATCTCCTCCCGGGGCCGAGGTACCGAGTACTTTGATATTCAAACCCTCGCGACAACGTTGGGGCCGCCCATCTAGAAAAAGCCCAACGGTCTCTTCATCCACAACTCTCCGTTTCCTATCCCCGCCACCTGATCCTCACAGGGGATCGCGTCCATCAGAAACAAAGCCACAGCCCTCCTTCCCATGAGCAATTGAACCGTCCCGTCCCCTCCAAGCCATGTTCACCTCCATGCGGCGCTGGTTGCGCAACAACCGGACGCCCATCGCCGTTGGCGTCGGCGTCATTGGCGCCGGCTACGTCGCGACACAGTATGTCATATCCAAGCTCAACGACGCACGCGAGCGCATGAGCAGCGATCGCATCGCCAAGGAGAAGTGAGTATACCGCCCCATCACTGGGCATCATCGTGTCACCACTTTGCTAACGTGACACTCGCAGCCTGCGACGCCGCTTCGAGCAGAACCAGGAGGACTGCACCTTTACCGTGCTGGCCCTCCTCCCCTCCGCTACCACCGCCATCCTCGAGGCCATGAACACGGAACAGATCACGTACGAGATCCAGCAGATGAAGGCCACCAAGGCCATCAAGAACGGTGCCGCCGAGTCCATCACGCCGCCGAGCATCGCCGACACGACGTTGACAGAGGATGATGGAAAGAGCATGGTCAGTCAGAGCATACAGAGCGAGAGCGGGATCCACGCGAGCCAGATTGCGACGCCATCACCCTTTGCCGCCGGGGGAGAAACAGGCCAGCAGGATGGAGCTTCTCTCCCCAAGCCACGAAAGACGAAGCGGCAGCTGTGGGATGATGTGACCATCAGTGGTAAGTCGAGCTCTTCTCAACATCATGTATCCTCGGATAGCTCACACACCAACAGCCGTGACGCGATCCTTCACGCTCATCTACACCCTCGCGCTACTGACGTTGCTGACCCGGGTGCAACTTAACCTCCTTGGCCGACGGAGTTACCTCTCAAGCGTGGTGGCTCTCGCAACGGGTGGCCAGCAGGGCACCATCAGCCTCGAGAACAACGACGACGACAACACGGAGCAGACATACGGTAGCGACTTTGACACAAACCGCAAGTACCTGACCTTCAGTTGGTGGCTGCTCAACAAGGGATGGGCCGACCTCATGCGTCGTGTCGAGAGCGCCGTGCGTACCGTCTTTGGCAGCCTCAGCCCTAGGGACCTCCTAAGCTTCGAACGCTTCTCGGAGCTGACCATGGAGGTGAGGAAGCTGGTCGAGGGCTCTACGGCTGAGGAGCGCCGCAAGTGTGACTGGCTCCGGTTCCTCCTCCCACCCAGGGATATGGAGGATGAGGTGATTCGGGAGTCGGGCATCCTCGACGAGGCCCCGGCCCAAGAGGGAGAGGACCAGTCAGCAGCCGCGTCGCAGGCTATCCTGCGCCGTCTCCTCGACGAGACGGCCGACCTTATCGAGTCGCCCAGCTTCTCCCACGTGCTGACTCTGCTCCTCGATGCTGGCTTCTCGTACCTGGTGGACAACAAGCTCGCCACGGCGGCCTTCGAGCTGCCTGCGTCAGACGGCGTCGTCTCCCCGGAGCTCAAGGACCAGCGACGGTCCAAGGTGATCCTGCTACCCAAGATCATGTCGGTGCTGACGCGCCAGGCGCATGTCATCGGCAACGGTATGCCCAACGAGTACCTGCAGAAGATGGAGACGGTCCGCGACCTCGAGGCCTTTGCCGCTGTAGTCTATTCGAGCAACTGGGAGCAGGAGATCCGCGCTGATGACGACCTCATGGCCAGCGCCGTTGACCTGGGTACCTCGCAGGCCAGCGGCAAGACGTCACAGGCGCAAACACAGACGACGCAGACGCAGACGACGCAGACGCAAGGCGAGTCGAGCGTCGTCGTGGTGGACTCACAGGGAGGGTTCGAGAGCGCATGGGAGAGAGCCGTGGATAACAAGTCGTCATCGTCGTCGTGAGTGAAGGCGTTGAGGCTGTATTCGTGTAATGCATATGAGGAGTCTTGCCGGTAATTGTCATGGGTTGGGCCATATAAACGAGCAGCACAGGGGCTGGTTTTGCATCTGGATTCGCCGAGGCACACACAAACACATACAATGGTATTCTAGAAGGGATAGGGAAGGGCATAGCTTAGTTGGGATTCTGGGGGTAGTTTATCTCCCCGTGTAATATTTTTTTTTTTTCATGCCGGAATCGGCGTTGGGTATAGTCTTGTCTGTCTGCTTCGTCTGCCTCCTTTTTCCAAGACCGTGATGTGTCTCCATTTTGGGTCGACGCGACTCATGGGGTCAACTTGAGGCTCCTTCCTGGTTACCGTCTCCGGTCGAGATGTTGCTTGTTTCTGGACTAGATCGTCGTGCGGAGGCTCCTGTTCTCGTGCCTCGATGGTCTGAGGCGGGGACGGGTCTTTCTTGCCCGCTCCTAGATCTTGCCGAGATGGAGGACAATTCCAAGCTGCCGGCTCTCAGAGCTGCTTGATTCTTTGTCTTTGGGACTAGGATAGTCTTATTCCTGCGGCGCTTATTGTCTGCCGCAAGCGCTCACATCAGCCCCCTGATGAACTGATCCAGTCCAAGCTCAAAGAGCTCATTCTTGACGCCCTCGCCATGCTTGTGCTCAACCGGCGCCAGAGGATTCTTGACCACTGCGAGCCAACATTAACAAAACACGCCGCACACTCAGAAACCTCTCAAACATACCGTATTCCACCCAAAGGTTGATGTATATCTGGTGTAGCACGTTGCGCATGCTCAGCGTGACCGTGTCGGTGAGGATGACGAAGCGCAGGTTGGCGGGCGTCTCGTAAAAGTGCAGCTTGTACTGCGCGGTGCGGTAGCTGATGAAGGCGTCGTCGTCGCCGCCGAGCTTGCGGACCATGTTGCGCAGGGAAAAGACGGTGCCGAAGAGGAGCTTGGCGTCGTCGGACGACGTCGTCGGGGCGGCGGCGGTGTTGGCTGCGGGGGCATCGGGGTCGGTTGGGC
>SSHR01004179.1:0-10390 GCA_006518225.1 Fusarium neocosmosporiellum | reverse complement strand
ATTTAAATATTTATATATAAAAATTCTTATTTAATAATAATTAAATACTTAATTTTTATTAAGCTTAAAATAATTTATTTAATAAATAAATATAATTATAAAATTTTAATTATTACTTTCCTATATAATACTAACCCTCTTAATAAATATAAAATATAAGATATAAAAGATAGCTTTCCCTTACCTTTTAATAAAGCAACCCCTCTGCCCCAACGCGTAAGTGGGCTGGGCTCCTGGCGCATCAGCGCATGATTCTTGCCGCGTTCTTCGGGTGGTTTCCACTACCGGCCTGTTGCATCCTGCCAAGCCGTGCTCCGTCACCTACCTTACAGGGTCCAATAAGGCAGATACAAAGTCCTTCGCTATATCTTGCTTCGGCGTTTCTCCCTATCTCTCAAGACCCGTCTGAGAATCTTTCCGCTTGGACTCTTTGGAATAGAGTCTAGAAACTCAACACCACCTTTCAGTTGTTTACACGGGGCTTTATGACCCGCCACATAGTTACTAATATCCTGCATAAGCTCCTCTTAAACAATTGCCTCCGCAACAGGGCTTCGCACAACAAAAGCCTTGGGCACTTCTCCAGAGAGCCCGTCGGGTACTTGTATCACTGCGCAATCTGAGACAGCAGGATGCGAGAAGATATGCGCCTCGACCTCCGCAGGGGCAACTTGATGACCCTGTAACTTGTCAGCATGTATTGCCCAGATATGCTGATCTGGCTGACCTTGACTTTAATGAGTTCCTTGATTCGATCGACGATGACAAGTTGCTCGTTACCAGACGGGGCTAGAGTAAAGAGAGCCTCGTCTCCTGTCCGTATCCAACGACCATCAGCATCAAAAACAAACGTCTCAGCTGTTGCTTTCTCGTTGTTAAGATAGCCCAGCACAACAGAAAGCGCCTGGACTAGAAGCTCTCCCGAGCAATCATAGCTAGTGATCTCGTTGCCCGCCGTGTCTACGATTTTGGCTTTGGTTCCTGGAAGTAAGGACCCAGATGCCTTCATAAAGATGTCGTGCTCACTCGGCGATGAGACAACCGTTGCTGTTTCCGTCATGCCTTTAGTTCTCAAGTCAGTAATCTTCAACGAGATGCCATCAGCAAACTGACCATATGCTTGACCAACTGTCTATCCAGGATAGATGCTTTTCAGCTCTTGCATAGTTTCCTCGGCTAAAGGTGCCGCTCTTCTGTAAAGAAACTTGACACTGCTCAAGTCGTACTTTGCGCAAGTATCCTTCAACTGCAACATCCTGATGATGATGGGCGGGACCTGACTTATTAACAGACTGGATGGCTTGATGGAGCCGTAGCTTACCAGTAGAAGCTGACGAATCTTGAATCGTTGAATTGATTCGAGAAAAGCCTCTAACTCAAACTTGGGGAGAATGATCACCTGATCGCCCCTCCAAGTACTTGTATGACATGCAATCACCAAACCGTAGATATGGCTAAAGGGCAGAAAGCCTGATACTGCTTGCGTTTCGACACCTTCCCTGGCTCGGCCAACTGAGTCGTAGGTGACATGCTGCAACACATTCGCAATGACGTTGGCGTGAGAGATCATGACCGCTTTCTGTCCGTACCGTGAGCCGTGGCTTCTCCGTGATGAGGTAGAGCACTTACTGGTAGCCCTGAAGTTCCGCTCGAATAGCAAAGAAAGGCAGACTGTCGAGCTCCTTGTCCCGGGACCCATCTGGGAGGATCAAGTTCGTGAAGGTTAGAACCTTGCTTGACGAGGCTCTCAATCGTCCTGTGAGTGAGTTGCGAAGATGTTTCCATGCCTGGAATGTCGAACAAGAAGATGTTCTCATCGGGTATGCATGCACTCCGGGCAGCAGTGAGAGCAGTCTCTGCCAAAGGGGCGCAAGTGACCAGAGCCCTGGCCCCTGATGATTTCAATTGATGTGCCAATTCAGCAGCCGAGCTTGCAGCGTTGACTGGAGTAACAATTCCAGATAACCTATGAACGCCATATATCGCCGTTACGAAATCGACCTTGGCGAGTCAGCAGTGAGCTCCTCCTATCAAGCCGTCATCTTGTCACGTACCGTATTGAGCGAGAAGATGGCCTGCACCTTATCCCACGCCGTGCCTTGATTCACTTCCCAGCCAAGTCTCTTAGCTAGCGACCTAGCCACATACTCGGAACGTTGAAAGAGTTTAGTGGCCGAGTATGTGCGACTAGTGATACCACAGGTGAAAGGGTGCCTGCTCTCAGAAAGTGGACGGCGGCCATATGCTTCGTTGCTCATGAACTCTCTAATGGGAATCGAATCCGGAGGAGCTAGAAGTGCGTTAGCAGAACCGTTATGTCATAGATTGACCTAGGGATCCTGACCAATCGGGAGTTCTGGAACCCAGCTGGGAGGATGGAACACCATGATGTTGATAAGGGCGCTGGCCTATGTCGTCTTGAAGGGGACTGGGAGGGCTTGAGACAGGTAGGATGAATACTAACGAAGCAAAAAATATGGCCACGGAAAATCATACTTGATAAAACGTCATGAGTCTTGCCGCCTGTCAAATGAAGATGGAAGCGCTAGGACGGTTGAGGATAGCCGAGCATGAAGCCGGTTGAGAGCAACCCCGCCGGCATCCCAAAAATAGGCGCCCGAGAGCTCACCTCCTGGATGGGTTAATATCTGAGTCATGCGCTGCAGGGAGAGGAAGGCAAACCAGCCCTCAAGTGATAGCCTGTTGAACAGTGATAGGTAACATATGCAGCAAGCCATGACCACTATGCAGTTGCCCGCAACCATGTTGGCTTGGAGGAAGCATAGAGGAAGCAGTAAACCAGTACGAAGCGGCCCAAGAGCAGTGACGAAGTCATATGCTGACAATCAACGAGGTCTTTGAAGAGGTTCCCGTGCCTAAAGTCTCACCTACGGGTGTTCTCTGCAAGATGTTAGCATCCGGAGGTAAGACGAGACACCAGACACAAGATACTAAGCTCTGACTGGGCCACAGTATGCAGAAGCGACCATTCACTACTTACCATTGACAAACAGGCATCTTGGTTTGAGGAGAAGTACACTTTGGTGAGAAACTTGAGAAGGAAACGCAAATTCATCCGGCCTTTTACTAATCACGAAATATCAGGGCCATGAAGGGTGTGGGCAGATTGTTCAGCTTGGCTCAGCCGTTCATCAGGACAAGTTCCAAGTGGTAAAGCTATCTTCATCTGGGCTTCCACAAGAGCAGGCTGACTTCCATGTAGGGAGATATTGTTGCTCTTCACGCTGTGCCTGGCTGCGGATGCCAATATTGCCCTGAATGCTCCCGTGACTTGAGCCAGCTATGCGAGAAGGGTCATCACTCCGGGATAGGACAGGATGGATTCTATGCACCGTACGCAGCCGTTGATATTCGAGGCGTAGTTAAGGTACCCTCAGGTGTGTAACGTCAAGAATTGGCCAGGAAATGGAACAAATGGAGCTGTGCTAACCCATGCTGTGCCAGGCGTCACGTCAGCGCAAGCAGCGGTTGCTACGGACGCTGTCAACACCGCATACCACGCCATAAGGAGAAGGGCAGAGGTCAATGCCCACGAGACGGTTTTCCTCTTTGGCCTTGGCGGGTTAGGTTTCAATGCCTTGCAAATCCTCCTGCATATAGGACCCAGGATCATTGTGTCGGATATCAGACAGGAGCGTCTGGACGAGGCCCAGAAACTCGGGATACCGCCTTGTGACATTGTCCCGATAGGGGCATCACCACAAGAGTTCGTCACCGGAGCTAAACTTGATGGGAAGATTGATACGGTGCTGGACTTTGTTGGCACTCATCAAACTTTTGAAGATGCTCAACACATCGGTAAGGAACAGTCGGAGACACGCTGAAGCAAGAACCTGAACTGACTTGAGGGCATGTATCAGTTCGACGGGGCGGGAAGCTGATCTGCATTGGAAGTCTCGACACAGAGAACACGATTCATATGAAGATTGGCACAAGAAAGAGGCTGTCCTACATATTTTCTTACGGAGGACAGGTGAGGGATCTTGAAGAGGTCTTGCAGTTGATTGCCGACGGTTCTATCACACCCCAAGTCGAAACGTCGAAACTGGCCGAGTTTCCTCGAGTCCTCGAATCTCTTGTAAGGGGCGAAGTTCGAGCGCGTGTAGCATTGACCCATGATTAGCTACTGTTAAAAGAGCTTCATGACGCATTTGGTTCGGCTCGATAAAGGTCGAAGAAGGGAATCAGAGCAGCATAGCATGAGTAGCTCAGTAACTCAATACGCAATTTTCATTACACAACAAAACGTCTTTGTTATTAAGGATTCATATTTCACATTGGTCAAGACTCATCCGTTGACACTGGCGCTTGCCGGCATGCCTATTCCAACTGCAGCGGTAGCTCCAGCATCCACCGGCAATATCGCTCCTGTGATCCACCTGGCGTGGTTACTCGCGAGGAAAACAACGGCACAGGCAGCATCCCATCCTGTTCCCTCAGTACCCAGTAAGCTTCGGGCTTTCCTAGCTTCCCTAGCCTCCTCGGACATGCCCTTGGCGTACATCATTGGCGTGTACAGCATCTGGACGCAGTCAGCAGAGCTCGCCAAAGATTGCAGGCTACTTACCCCAGGACAAACGCAGTTGACTCGGATGCCGTCTTTGGCATGGTGAGCTGCCATTGCCCTGGTCATGTTGACGACGGCGCCTTTGGCGGTGGGATACAACAGATGTGGTGTCCCACCCTTGAGCCCAGCCACACTGCCCATGTTGATAATGGCACCCTTGGCCTCGCCCTTGTTCTCCATCATTGCTGGGATTGCATGCTTGGCCATCAACACCATGCTCGACACGTTGACGTTCAGACCTGCCGACCAATCGTCCATGTCGACTTCGGTTGCTGTTCCTCGAGCACCCGCTATCCCGACATTGTTGACGAGAATATCCAGACAGCCAAACGTGTCCAAGGCCAGAGAGACAGCCTTCTCACAGTCGCTAGAGTTGGTGACGTCTCCTTGTATCGGGACAGCCGAGACTCCTTTGCGTCCGAGGACAGCCATCTCGGCCGTTTTTGATGCCCATTCCAGGTTCATGTCCAGACACACCACGTTGCAGCCCTCGTGAACTAGCATGATTGAGATTGCTCGGCCGTTGCCAATTCCATCTCCAAAGCAGCCAGCGCCTGTAACTATGGCGACTTTTCCAGCCAAAGATCGCGATGGCGGTTCTGCAGGGATGTCGGGCGGCATTGTTGGGAGGTTTGTTACCTGAACCAATACACCGAGTAACTTGTTTGGCACAATACCATACACTTAGATGAGCAGCAACACCTTGATTATTAGTTCGTCCAATGATGGTATCCTTCTGGTTAACCTAATCGGGTATACCGACGTGGCGATCGGACGTGCTCGCGGGGTAAGCAAATGAGCCGAGGCAGTTCAGTAGCAATGGCCGACCCCAGTCACGTCTCCTAGGCACAGGATGTAGAGCTGAGTTTTGGCCTTGTTGACTGTCCTTGTTACTCGAAAACCCAACGATACTCTTAAGTTGATGCTTCAACAACAATGTGCGACTTTTCCGAGTACGGCGGCAAGTCTCCCGAATGGTTGGCGGTAGAAGCAACTCTTCCACCTCCTCCCACCTTTGGAAGCCTCGCGGAGCGGAAGAGGGTGGTCAACAAAGGACGGGAAGAAATCTCAGCAAAAGCCATGGAGTCATTGTCACATCTTGTTCACATCGAGGATTACCGCATTGACACACGAGACGGCGCTACGGTTGAAGCTCGAGGCTACAGACCAACCTCAGCAGACCATGCCGCGCGTCTTCCCATCTACATCCATTTGCACGGCGGTGGATATCTGTTTGGATCGCTGTCTTCAGAAGATGCCATCTGTACTCGCATCGCCAGCGGTGCCATGGTAATCGTGATCAACGTCAACTACCGCCACACGCCTGAGGCCACCTATCCAATGGCTTGGAACGATGCGGAAGATGCCTTTCACTGGGTGCACGACCATATTGACGAGCTCGTCGGAGATGATAGCCAGGTTGTAGTTGGTGGCATCTCGGCTGGGGCTCAGCTTTCGGCAGCGTTGACCCTTGCGCAAAACCTATCACCCAATGCTCTGCTGAGGCCCAAACTTGCCGGCCAAGTTCTAATGATTCCATGTCTTGTCCATATGGACTGCTATGAGTCACAGCTTGAGCAGTTGAGAGACCCTTCGGTCTCATCGTATCTGGAGAATGAACATGCGCCAATTCTTCCCATCAAGACTGCCAAATTCTTCACGGAACTGCTCAAGATCACAAAACCAAACCCCCAAGACCTTCGACTAAATCCTGGAAATGCCTCGAAACAGCAGGCGGGAGGATTGCCGCCGACAGTCCTGGGCATAGCAGGCCTTGATCCGCTACGAGACGAGGGACTGTTGTATGGGAAGAAACTTGCCGAGGCAGGGTGAGCTATCTTGTTCAAAGGTTCAACCATTTGCTAACTGTCACTTGGGACAGAGTTCCCACAGATGTCCACGTCTTTAAGGGACTACCTCACGGCTTTCGTCGATGCGGTGAGCAGTTGACCGAGTCTGAAAGATGGGACAAGGTTATGGAGGAAGGAATCCGTTGGGCCTTGTCAAAGCCTGATCCGTCTTGGAAGGTCAAGATTCAAAGTTGATATACAGACTTTGTCCCGTCTTGACTGGAAATGACCTGAATCTTGGGCTTATCCGCAATTCAATATATTTCTACCCTACTGGTGTCTTATCACAAAGTCTGAATACCCCCTCGCCTTGACCTCATCACACCTCTTGCGGTACCCAGGCGCTGGTCCATTGTATCTCGTCATCGATCTCTTCTGCTTGTGGGCCAGATTCTTATTCACTCCAGTCATCCACGAATCGACTTCGTTTGCCAGCAGTCCCTTGCCACAGTCATGGACATGCTCCGTCCACTCGTCCATGCCCTTCTCTGTGGCTTCCACGTAGGTGATGTTGGTGTCTCGGGCGTGTCGCATAAACTCGGCTACCCAGTCCACGGCGTACTCGATCGAGCTTTAAGAGTCAGTAGGTCAGATTCGATAGTTATAAAAGTGCGGAAGGTGAGCATACCGTGGAATGTTGCCAAACATTTGGTGAGGTCCCATTATCATGAACATGTTGGGGAAATCCTGGACGGTAAGGCCCAGGAAGGTTCTGATACCGTTGCTCCAGACATCCTTGAGCTTGGTCCCGTTCCGGCCTTCAAAGTCCACAGCGTTGAAAGACCCAGTGACGGCGTCGAAGCCAGTGGCATAGATGAGGATATCCAACTCGTGAGTCGATTCATCAGTTTCAACACCCGTTTCAGTTATCTGGGAGATGGGGTTCTCCCTGATGTCAACAAGCTTGACGTTGGGTTGGTTATAAACCTCAAAGTAGCCGCTCTCCAGAGGCACTCTCCGGGTTCCAAACCCATGATTCTTTGGAATCAGCTTTTCTGCCACCTCTGGATCACTGACGCGAGCTCGAATCTTGTCGGCGTGGAACTTGCTGTACAGCTCATTTGCCTTGCGGTCCGTGGCGACGTCAGAGGAGATGCTCAGAACCTTGGCAAACCCTGGAAGAGAATACAGTTTCTCCCAGTGTGCTTGCCGCTCCTCCTCCGTCATTGAGAAGACGCTTCTGGTGTCGCTCACGTGGATGAAACATGAATATGACTCGAGACATTTGCGGAATATCTCAGGGTAGCTCTTGCGGATCTCTTCCATCTCCTCGGGGCTGATCTTGGAATTCCGAAGAGGCACGGTCCAGTTTGGCGTCCTCTGGAAGACGGTTAGATGCCCGACCTTGTTTGAGATGGCCTTGATGGTTTGGATGGCAGTTGCGCCAGTGCCAATGATGCCGACGCGCTTTCCTTGGAGGCTGGAGGCATCGTCGGGCCATCGCGCTGTATGCCAGGACTCTCCTTTGAACTTGTGGACGCCTGGAATGTTGGGAAGCGTCGGCTTGTTCAAGATGCCCATGGCTGTGATGAGATATCGACTGGTATAAGAGTTGCCCTCTTCGTCTTCCAACAGCCACGAGGAGCTCTCTTCCTGGAAGTGGGCTGACATGATCTGCGTGTCGAATTGCATGTCGCGCTTCAGGTCAAACTTGTTGGTGAGGAACTGGATGTAACGGAGGGTTTCTGGCTGAGGGGCAAAATGCTCTGTCCAGTTCCACTCATCAAGAACCTCCTGCGAGAAGGAGAAGATGTACGAGTAGCTTTCCGAGTCAAACCGAGCTCCGGGATATCGATTCCTGGGTCAGTGTAAGCAGATGATTCGGTACACCTAGACCTGCCGCTATCCTTACCAGAACCAGGTACCGCCTTCAGCTGGGCCAGCCTCAAGCACTCGTGCTCTCAAGCCAAGTTCACGCATGCGGTATAAACTCAAGATGCCGCTGAGTCCAGCGCCGACGATGAGGACATCATAGTCGAGACTAGAGTCATTGAATGTGGATGCTTCTCCATTGATACTCAACGCCGAAGGCATGGTGAGGCTGTTTCAGTTGCGAAAGCTTGACAAGGCGTAGGTGTGAAAACTGAGTGGTAGAGAAGGCTGCCCACAGATGAGTTGGACTTGATGGCAAAGTGCTGTTTCAATGGAGCATCAAGATCGACTCAATGGCTCGTTAATTAACCTGCTCTCCTTGTCGATCCTCCCCGGAAACCTTGTCCTCAAGACTGTCAGCCTAGGCTACTTCTCCGCATTCGCTTATCCCGAAAGAGGATAACCATCTTATTGCCGAGCATCCAAACCCCGCCCGGAGGCTGAATGGCTCTCGTCAGGCGGCCTCAGGTCGGCTCGGCGGTTAGCTGCTTTTGGTCTGGGCAGGTGAGCTAGCTGACGCACGTTTGGGGGAGGGCGAGACCAGGACATGAGTCAGAGTTGATGCTGCAAGAACAGATGTATGGACTTTGGATAATGTAGTCAACGTCACGGATAACTAGTAAAGCCCTTCCGATCTCCAATAATTCTCAAGATCACCTAGGAACGTCCACTTCAGACCCTTTCCCAAGCCCCTTGCCTTCCAGTCGTTCAGGCTCCTCGGAAAATGGGGCACCCCATCCCTGATGGTCGAGTCATGAGCTATGATGACAAAGATGTCTTGATCGCAGTCAAGCTCCTGCAGCTGGCCAGTCGTCCTCCTTGCAAGTTCGATATCTAGGCCAAATGTCAAGTCGAACAGGCTATCGGTCGATGCTCTTCCACGTGACTTTTGCAGCCTGTCGAAAGCTTCTCCGGGGCACAAGACAGTATCCTCGGTTGCATGACATGGATGAGGGGTGATACGATCAGGGACAGGGAGATAGGCGGATGGTCTGAAGATGCCCGCGTAGTGGCAAATGTCCCCGCCCAAGAGCACAAACGTGGGCGGATTATCAGTTGTTCTGGCAAGGCCGCAAAGATGTCCTACAGCATGCCCAGGGCTATCGAGAAGGTAAAAAGAGCCGTCGCCGAAGTAGTCAAAGGCGGGAAACTGGCCGATTCTCGGTGAATCATGATCAAAGGTAATCTCACAAAGGTTTCGGCCCCTGATGAGTGTTAATGTCTTTTTGGCATCTACGAGTCAAGGGTAGCTACTCATAGTCGCTCTCCAAGATGGGTGACTCTGGGTTTGAAGGAGCACCCGGAAGCATCGCCTTCTTGAAACCAGGTCCGACTACCAAGTCTGTAGTGACTGGGAATGTTGAAGGGTCACCGATGTGATCCCAATGCCAATGGCTGGATAGGATGAGCAAAATCGATGTTGGTCTCAAGCATCATGTTGTCCATGCTTACCTCCAGATTACGGCTTCAATATCTCCGAGGGACACGCCATTGTCTTGCAGTATGTCTGCCACGTTTCCCGCCACCTCAATCTCGTAATTGGTCGTAGGAATGTACGTGGCGATTGTGGGAGAGTAGTTCTCGTAGTCTTTGCGGATGCCAAGATCAAAGACCAGCTTTCTTCCCGAGTGATGTTCGAGGAGAAAAGAGAGGGAAGGGCTCGATCTGAATGTCTCAAGACCCGGGACGGAAGGTTCCATGAATCGCTTGATGACTGCAGGCCCAAAATTGACGGGGTTTATGAGCCTGACTGCTTGCAGTGCTTCTCCTTGAGGGATGGAGATAACCGGCGGGATTTTCGACATGGCGTCAAGAACTGCGGGCGTCGATTTGTTCAGCAGATTAAACCCAATCAAAGTCTCTAATTCTTATTGCGTACGAATGACGGCTTAAGCAGATGTACAGACACAGGTGCGAGGTGTTTCTATACAGTGAACAAGCTACAGGTTACTGCGGCCACGTTGGCGCCACCTGGCAATGACTAACCAACCAGTTCAAGATCAGATGACCTCCAGTTGGGGCGGAGTGCAGGCCCCAGAGTCCTAACCCCTCACTCAAGTAGAGTGGGGCACCTAGGTCT
>SSHR01004174.1:0-12753 GCA_006518225.1 Fusarium neocosmosporiellum | reverse complement strand
TTTGAAACTTGTACCGAGTACCCGCTAGCTAATTTAGTACCTTTTAATCCCGGTCATCCAAAGACGAGCAAATCAGAATATTAGCTAGAGAGAGATAACTACTTATTTAGGTTAGTTGCTTTTAGTACGGTACTCGGTACAAGTTTCAAACTTCTTGCATCCCACTGTACCATTATCGTGGGAAGAAGAGAAAACCTCCGTGATGAACGGCACTGCAACCGTCAACGGTCAAGCCGCATTGCCGATGCGTGATGACGGTCAGCGGCGATGGTGGCAAGCATTAAAGTTGCATCCAAAAGGATGGATGAAACGGCACAATCATCCACTCCCGGACTGAACGTTATATTACGAGCCCGTGACGGGAGACTCAAACCTCCACTGATACCCGCCCGGGCGCGCCCCCGGGCCCGCTGGCCACTAATCACTCCCCGGGAACTAAAAAGGAGCTTCCGCTGGGAGTGGAGGGGCGGGAATTGGGAGAGGAATGGCCAAAATCTTAACGGGACGACATTAGATATTTCGTATCGGCATCATCCACTTGTGGCTTCATGGGGAAAGGCAAAGAGGTTATTCGAGGCCAGCCTCTGTGCCGTCCTGCCCGAGCTGGCTCCCTCACAACACTGGGTTATAGCATCCATTGCTTGGGCCATTACACGATCCCTAGCCCCCTGCCCTTCACTGTTGTCCCCATCGGCCTCACCTAATCCTCACCGCGTTGTTAGTGGCCATTCGATAAAGCATCCATGTTCTAAGCTCCAGCGGATGAGATGGAGCGCCCAGGTACCGCACGGCACATCAGGTACCACCACAGGGGACGGGACCCGAGAGGCAGTGCACATTCGGGGCTACCGCTGTCGCGTCTCTTCCATTCGATTTCTCCCTTTCCACGCCGTTTTATCCTTGGATGATGCATGGCCAGTTGTCAAGTCTCCTTTTCTTTGTCTGAGCTTCCCAGGTTTTCTGAAGGACGGACCTGCCCTACCCTCGGCACCTACCTCCGCTCCGCTGTGCGTGGCCTCCCTGGTAGTTAGTGCTCCCGCACTCTCTTTCACTTCGCTTCCCTTTGTCGTACCGACTTCGACTTCTTTCATCACCACTCGCATGCCGACATCGCCACCAGCATCACCCAATTCCGCCGCTCATTATCATATTTAATCGACATGTCTTTTCATTTCAAGTAAAAAGCCTCTTGTTGAACCACCAATAAATCCTTGCGAAGCTCTGCGCGCTCTGCTTGGAAGCTGACCATTCCTACCGGGGTACACGTCTTGGCATATCGCCCCCAAGAACCGACGATGCTCTCCTCCATCAAGACCCGATGGGAGGAGCTCCTGGAGGAACATCCAAGACTCGAGGCCGTCGTCTCCCAAGTCAGCCGCGTGATTCCACCCGTCAATTACATCACCATCCACTACGCCTACTTCATCTTCGGCTCTCTTTTCTTTTCTGTCATCTTCTGGGGGTCTAGCGAGCCAAGTCGCAGCATCCGCTACATCGATGCTCTGTTCCTCGTCGTTTCGTCCTTCTGCGACGTCGGCCTCAACACTGTTAATCTTAGCGAAATCACAACATGGCAGCAGGTTCTGCTATACCTCTTATTCATCCTCGGCAGTGCGCTTTGGGTCTCATTCTGGACCGTCATGGCACGAAAGCACGCCTTCGAGAAGCGTTTCGAGGATATCGTCATGGCAGAGCGCGAAATGCGAAAGCGCCGTGCCGCGGCCAAACCAACTCCGGCACTTAAGAAATTCTTTACCTTTGACAAATTCAAGTCGTCTCCTCCAGCCACGACTACCCTGCCTGGCTTAGGCACCCGCCAGCATACCATGATGGAGAAGAGTGACCCCGACGAATTGATGGCTTCAACTCTTCCCATGCGCCGCGCAAGATCTGCGCCTGAGGAGTCCATTTCTTCTGACTCGGAGGACAACGATAGTAACACGACGACGGTAGCAGCCCATCCGACTCTTTCTCCTGGTGCCAACGACCACATCACGTTCGCCAGCACCATGGCGCATCCCAATGGCCGCAGAGGAAGCGTCTCCGTTTACCAACATAACGACGATAACAACAGGGTTTTGCAAGGGGCACGACGGCCTTCGACGGCGGAGTCGGCCAAAAGTGATGAATCGGAAGATTTCCTCTTACACTGGAAGAAGATCCTGGGCGCGCACAACACTAGCAAGAGAGGGCAGTTTTATGACCTGAGTTCCGATGAGCGTGAAGCTTTGGGTGGTTGTGAATACAGAGCGCTCAAGGTGCTCGCGGTCGCCGTTCCTCTGTACGGCTTTCTCTGGCAGTTCCTCTGCGCCCTTGCATTGGGTGCCTGGATCAATACTTATAGACCTGAGGCGGCGGCAGTCAATGCCGTGAATCCCTGGTGGTGTGGAATCTTCCTCTCGTCCTCGGCTTTCAACAATGCTGGCATGTCTCTTCTCGACGCCAATATGTCCGCCTTTCAGGACGCCTACTTTGTTCAGATCGTTGTTGGAATCCTCATCCTGGCAGGAAACACAGCCTACCCTCTTCTCTTGCGACTCTCTCTCTGGTGTTGCCTCCAGGTACTCAAACTGACGACTGCGCCCACTGCGCATGGGCCCTGGAAAGAGACCATCGAGTTTATCCTCAAGTACCCTCGACGTGTCTATACCACCCTTTTCCCTTCTCGCGCAACATGGTGGCTCTTTGCTGTCATCGCCACCATCAACACTATCGACTGGGTTGCATTTGAAGTGCTAAACATCGGCAATCCTGTCATTGAGGACATGCCTGTATCTGATCGAGTCATTGCTGGATGGTTCCAGGCAGTCGGTGAGTAAAACTTGACTTCTTCTCGTAACCTCTGCTAACATCAATCAAGCTGTGCGTGCCGCTGGCTTCGCTGTTGTTTCTATATCTAAGCTGTACCCCGCTGTTCAGCTGTTGTACATGATCATGATGTACGTTTCAGTCTATCCTGTCTCTATCACCATGAGACACTCGAATGTGTATGAGGAGCGATCTCTCGGTATCTACGAGGACGATCCGCAGATGCTGGAGGAAGAGAATGGCAATCCTCTCCCCACGATTGTGGAAGAACCTGAGAAGAAACCCTTGCGACGCAGAGTCACGGCTGCGGTTCATAAAACCGCCCACAAAACCGTCAAGAGATCAATGACATTTCACGGTGTCGGTGTGATCGCTCCGCCCAAAGGACCCGACGACAACTCCCGCATCTCCTTCATCGGCCAGCAGATCCGTGGTCAGCTTGCCCATGATATGTGGTGGCTCGTCCTCCCTGTCATCATCATCATGATTATCGAGACGGACAACTTCCTCGACAAGCCTCTTGAATATAGCGTTTTCAACATCCTGTTCGAGGTAGTGTCGGCATACGGCTGCGTTGGCCTTTCCATGGGCGTTTCCAACAACAGCTATAGCTTGGCAGGAGGTATGCACACGGGCAGCAAGCTCATTCTGTGCATGGTGATCATCAGAGGGCGTCACCGAGGTCTTCCTGTTGCGCTGGATAAAGCTGTGAGGCTGCCGGGCGAGAAATTGCACAAGGAAGAGGAAGAGGACTCGCGCATCAGGAGGACGAAAACAATGGACAGGATCGCCAGTCGCGAGTCTAGGGTCATATAAAGGCCAATTTCGGATATATGTGCGAGCAAGGCGTTCAAGGATGTGTGTGATGTTTTTAGATTTGGTTCAGGCAACGGAAAGGATAGTCCAAAATGGATATGCAAGAGACTAATCGTACAGAGTATATATAGACCTATTGGATTGCATGGATCATTATCGTGAACTTCATCTCATCTATCCAAAGAACAGCTGCTTCTGTCTGGGATCGACTGCTCGTGGTCGGCCTCTCTTCTTGTCTGCCATACGAGGCTTCTTGGGCTCTGGCGTCGTGTCCCTCCTTATTGGCGGGCCATCTTCCTGCACAGCATCACGTATTGTCTGCCGAGATAGACAGAGATCTATGTGCTCGTTGAACTGCCTTTCGTCGGCAGCTTGTGGCCTACTGCATATAGGACAGTCCCACCATTCCTCCACAGCAGCTTGCTTCTTGACGGGGTTGGGTGCAATCTCCTTGCCGTGCCTTCGACGTGGCGAGTCGTCAGGGCTGTCCCGATTGCTTGACGAGCCCTCCAAGAGGCCGTCCGCATCATCTATTTGCAAGTCGGCCTCTGGCCACTGTTCCCATTCTCCATCATCGTCACTGGCCTTTCTCTTGAGACTTCCTCCCTCAGACTGGCGGTCCTCTGAGTCGTTTCTGCGCGGCCTGAAACCGAAAAAGGCCATGGTGTCGGGCTTCTTGGTGCTGACGAGGTGTGTGCATCGCAAGCCCATCAGCCGTAGCTTCATACCCGGAATATCCTGCTCCAACTTGGAGAGGATGGGAAGGGCGTAGTTATATAGGTCATCTGCGAGCCAGATGGCGCGTGGTAGGACAACCTGACGTGTTAAGACCTCAAAGGTGTGAAGTTTGACCTTGAGGCAGAGGGTACGGCCCTTGCACTCGGCGCGCTTCATGTCCTTTTCAAGCTCCTCGGCTGTCCACCGTAGCTTGTCTCGTAGCTGGGTTGGATCGGACATGTCACGAAAGGTGCTTTCTGTGCCGACACTCTTGCGTTCATACTCTTCAGCTGGCTGGATCTTGGTGCGTCCCAGACCGAGATAGCACTTGAACAGGAACTCTGAGGTCTTGTCGCCGAATAGAGGGTTAAGAAATTGTCGCTGAGCGTAGAGATCGCCACACGTCTTGATACCAATCTCGAGGAGTTCTCGTTCAAGGACACGACCGACACCATTGACTTTCCGAGTAGGGAGATCGCGCATAAAGGCCATGATGGTAGGCCGATCGCTCGGCAACACGTATTGACCGTTGGGCTTGTTCATGTTGGAGCAGATCTTGGCAAGTTTTGCGTTGGCGGCTATGCCAGCAGAAATGGTAATGTTGGTCCTTTGGTGGACTTCGCTTCTCATCTGTTCGACGGCCTCTGCTGGATCCATCTGGTGTTCTTGGCAGTACTCTGTAATATTGAGATATGCCTCGTCGATGCTGGCACTTTCGAAACGAGGGTCGTAGTTTACGAGGACCTCCCTGACTTCCTGCGCCTTTGCATTGTACTTTTCGAAATTTGGCTTCAGGAGGATGAGGCTTGGGCACAACTTCTTGGCCACGAAGCCCGCCATGCCTGATCGACAGCCAAACTTGCGAGCGATGTAATTGCAGGTTGTCAATACGCCACCGCCGACAGCGAAAGGCAGGTCCTTCAGCTCGGGTCTATCCAGCTGCTCTACCGCTGCATAGAAGGCATCGCAGTCCACGTGGACGATGTGTTGCGTCAGGTCACGGGTCAGCTCGAGCTCGGCGATGAGACGGTCAGCGTTGCGCAGATCGCGGGTGAGGTCCCTCTTTTCGAGCTCACTCTTGCGAGAGATGATTTGCTCGATTTTCCGGGTGAGGACTTTGTCGCGGACCTCTTCGCGGTTAAAAAACTTGGAGCCTTTGGAGGCATTGTAGATGATCTCAGAGACCTAAACTTGGTGTCAGTGATGCATAACAACCAAGTTGAGTTGGAGCGCACCTTGATCTGATCAACCTTGTCCTGGCCTGCTTTTAGGAGCGAAGGCCCGAGTAGGGAGTATTTGAGAGTCTTGAGAGCATCCTCATCGGGATTGTCGGGAACATCTTCTTTGACATCTTCAGTCTCACCGGGAAGCTCTGGTGTCGCCTCTGTAGATGGTAGCGGAGGCTTCTCCTCCGGCAGATCTAATGATGTCATCTCAAGGAATGAATAATGATAGGTCCATAGCAGTCGCCGGTGATGTCGAAGGCATCATTAACAACGACCAGGATGCCGTCTCGATCTCCGTCGCGTGTTAGCACAAAGAAAGAAGTGAGACGTGACACCTGTCCCTCGATGACTGGACGCGTTCCAAGTTTGAACACGAAGTCACGTGCTAGCTCTTGGCGTTTGCCTTTGGGCAGCTTCGACGGTGGGGGCCGCTAATTTGGAGGTGGGACAGCTTTAACGACACCAAGGGTCCTGCCTCTTCGGATTGGCTGGCACATGTGCTTCCCCTCTCCAAGAACAGGCGTTTAAGCGCCGACATCGACAACCTTTGCAGGGCCACACATGCATCATGTCGCCCGTTGGAAACAGAGGAGCAGATCAGTCGTCGTGCCGCCCGACGAGCCAAGTGGCGCACGAGGGCAGGAGGGTACAAAAGCCCAAGGAACCCGCAAGTTGTGGGAGCTTGGCGATCTGACCCGTCTTTTCCTCATTTTTCTCTCTTGCGACGAGTGTCTCGAGTCTCACTCTCTATCGTTATCAGAGCTGCTGCTGTGCTGAACCCCTCAAGAGCTTGAGCTTCAAGATGGCGGCGCGGCCAGGAGAGGAAAATGTTGCTACTCTGTGAGTTGTGACTTGTTGCGCCAGACGATCCAGATGCTAACTCTGCTGTCAAGCTTCGGAGATGTTCATTACTTCTATAGCCCCGAGGATGTGAAGCCCAGACACCACAGATTTGACAAGGGTTCCTACGTCTATCTCTTTGAGCATGCGGGTGAGCGCCGGTGTCGCATTGAGGTCGCCAACCACCCTGGCACTGAAGACCAGGACGCCTTTGAAGGATGTAAGGCCTAACATGGGGTACAGTAGTGGTTGGACGCACACTGACATTGCGCAATCAGTCCTCGACCAGGCCCACGTTCGATACTCGTACAAGCAGCACTGTATGGTCACTTTGACGGCGCCTGAAGCTCCTGCCGACCAGAACGATTGGCATTTGCCGACTTATGACCCTCGAAATGAGAACAAATACCATTACAAGCTCCACTCTGTGGACATCTACTTCTGGACGCAGAAGGATGCCCTCCAGTTCCTCAATGGTGTCAGAAGGGTCGTCCCGCCATCTCTTGTCGAGGTCCTAGACGAGCCCGGTCCGCCCCCGCAGCCGGCTCCCATGAGCTCCGTTGTTCAGCAGCTGGAGAATGTCGCCATCTCGGACCCCCAGTATGCGTTATCCAAGCCTTCATCTGGCGCGCCGAGCTTTGCGCCTCCTCCGACCGCACCGGCCCCGTCGACCGAGGCCCCGGCGGAACCTGCCACCTTTGTGCCGATGGCTTACAACCCGGCCGCCCCCGCCGCTCCGGAGACGATACAGCACCGAGAGAAGACGCCGCCTCCGGATGAGGACCCGCTCAACCCGCTTGCCGTGGCTGTCGCCTACGACTATCAGAAGCAGCCCTTCACTCCCGGAATGCCACCACCCTCCCAGTTCCCTCCTGGAGGTGTTACAAGCCCTGGACTGCCCCCGCCTCAGTTTGGCCAGCATCCCGGGCTTCATAGAGCTGTGACAATGCCAGCCCAGGGCTTGGGAAGCCCATACTCTGCAAACTTCCCTGGCTCGCCGGGTTTCGCGCCTCCACCACCTCCTCCTCAGACACAACCGCCACCGCAGACCCAACCTCCAGCGCAACCGACGCCGCCCACCACTAACCCAGGCCTTCCTCCGCCCCCAGGAGGCTTTGCGCAATACAACTACACTCAACAACAGGCGCCAGCTCCTCAAGGAGGAGCAGAGTATGGTGTCCACCAGCAGGTGTACCGCCCCACGCAGACGGAAATGGCCAACTCAGAGATCTATTCGTTCCAGCCACAGCAGAAGACGGAGCCGCGAGGCAAGCTCGAGGAGAACGCCGGACGCCTGGAGCGTGGCGTGACGGGCATGCTGAAGAAGTTTGAGAAGAAGTTTGGATAAATTGATTCCATGTTGGGCATGTTGGGGGAGTTTGGGAGGTTGGATTGCAGGCGTTTCAACCGTCCTGGTGTCTATTTCTATATCCTTAATTCTTTAAGTATTATTTCATACTGCATCATCTACGTTTATGTCTGTTGCGTGCGCTGGCAGCCCCTCGTTCCCCAGGCCAGGCAAGGTATTACCAAGAAGTGGCTGGGATCTTTGGTTTGAAAGAAGCTGTGCCAGTTCCATGGGACAGGAAAGTTGCTAGTGAAACAATATCCCCAAGCCCAGAGGAATGCCACGCCAGCTCAATGCGTCGTTGAAAAGCCAAGGTATACAAGTGGTGCTATTCAGTGTTGGGTCTGGGATGATGCCGGTGGCCCGAGACAGACCGCATTATGACGATGGGGCAACGCCTCCACTGCAAAATCCACGCTGGAAAAGCAAAAGAAGGACGTTATGGAAGCCGTTGGGTCAGAACGGCGAGGCCGAGGACTGCATCTGCATCTGCATCTGCATCAACTTAGTTTCTTGTGCCGTCGTGTGGAGGATGGGGAGGGAGGGACGTTGCATTGCGAGACTCTAGGTAACGAAGCAACTATCCGGATCTGATGCAGACAAGACGCAGGGCAAGACTTGAGATCTAAGACTCGAGATGCAGAGTGGTTACACTCATCGTAGTAGGGCAACCGCCGAGTCAGCCGCAAGGGGAAGAAAGGGTTGTCAATTGCGAGAATTCTGAAGCCGGTCATTAGCTGTAAGAGCATCCTTTGCGGAGAGGCTGACACGGCTGGCTGGAGCCACTAAGCGAGGGGCTCAGCCACCAGCCACCGGAAAGGCCCCAATGACATTCGAGGACTGATGTTGGCTTCATGCTGGTCATAACGGGTGCATTGGAGAGACATGGGACTCGCAGGTTTTGGAATCATGAGGGCGCAGTGTTGTGTCTTTTACCTGACACGGAAAACCTCCAAGTTGGCTGAAAAAACGGCCTCCCTCTTGCCTGCCTGCCCTCCTCCGGGTCCCCGGAAACCCTTGCTCGGGGATTGGGCCCGTGGATCTGGGTGGTTGCGTAATGGTGGGCGGCCGGACACGAGCCAGGGACCCCGTTGACCCCGGCGGTAGGTTGACGCTTGTTTTGCTGGCAGAGGGGAAGAAGCGCTCTAGAGGTCCATGCTGCGTTGATCTGTTAGCGTCACCGCTGAACATGGTGATGCTGGCCTATGGCTCGGTGTCAAGTCAGGAGATGGGGTCCAGCGCGGTATCGTTCCATGTGAATAATAGTAGAGAGGGGAACTGATAATAGACTCGGTGATTTTGTCGGCTCCCTCGTTCATCATCCCGTCTCATCTAAGCCCTTTTCTGTCCAAAGAACGCCTAGACTACGACCAAAGGGACGTTGGAGGAGTAAGCATGGCCACAGCCGCCTGCTGATGTCACCACCAAGAGACCCTCACACTGCAAAAAACTGACAGCGGGCGATATCCCTGAATCTGACAGACAGCGGAGCTCTTGGCCATCCGCGATCCGGGTCGCAGACTTGATCAGGCCTACTTCTTTTCCTCGTCGTATTATTATACTCTGCCCTTACACTCAGCACCTTCTTTCAAAACTGCTGTTCCTCTTCTCGATTGACTGGGACCGAGCGCGTAAAAGGACGACGTCCAGACCCGAAACATCCTTGTCAATCGTCAAAGCCAGCTCAGCCAGGGCCAAGCCAACCAACCTCGCTCGCGCCTCCTCGCGAGCCCGCGCCCGACACACGGCGGCTGTGCCTGGAAGCAGAAACCCTCCGCCGAGCCCAGAAAGAGGCGAGGCCGTTGCCGTTGTGGCAGAGAAAAAGCACAAGCTTCATTGCTCCGTGCTTCCGCTTCTCAACCTTCTAACCACCCCCTCCAATTAGTCGAGCCCGTCAATTAACCTTTCCGTCCCCTAAACGGCCCTGGGGCTTTCTTCCATCTCCTCACCTACCCTTTGCTCCCTCCCTCCGCGTCTACCGGCCTGTCAACTGAGGCATCCAATCGAGCTCGACGCCGCTGCACGATCCCGCCATCTCCGTCACCATCGCCGTTGCCGTGAATCGTCGTTGCAGCCGACGCCTGCTTGCTCTGCATGGTGCAGCCAAGCCAGGAATGTATCTAAACGCTCCAGTACCACGGGGCTGGCATGCCCCCGATGGCCTACGGCCTCGGGCGCAAGACGTGAGGAAGAGGGCGGATGATGGAGGAAACAGGAATACCGTTGTGTTTATCGTGAGTTGCTTCAGGTGAGGCGCTGGTAGACGCTCGCTAACAATCGCGTCCCTAATTACAGGTTATTGCGAGTGCTGTCGCCTTTACTGTCGCCGTCTCGTTTTGGATATTCATCTCCAAGAGGAAGCGGAAACCGAGGACGAGCGAGAACAAGAAGCCTGGGTTCTTTGCGCGCATAACCGGAAGGTCAGGACAGGGCAACTACGAGCAGACAGCTGGTGACGATGGCGAGAGTGGGAGAAATTCGCATCAGCTCGACAACGCATCTTCAAGCGGCCGACGTAACCGCGACAGTGCGTCCTCCCGCAACAGCCAGGCGAACCACAGCGGTAATACTGGCGCGACCGTCGACCGTAACACCTCTGTTCGCTCCGTCCTCACATTGCCTGCGTACCGGCAAATGGCAAACCCCAACGAACAAGTCCTCGGACGAGAGGGTGAACGAGATGGAGTGGATGTTATTATTGATCTGCCGACGGCAGAGGAAGAGGAGGAAGCCCGAGACAACGAGATGGAGACGCTCTACCAGATTAGGTTGGCGAGACGGCAGATGCTAGCGGAGCGCGAGGATAGGCGAGAACGCCGCCGCGAGGCTCGAACCCGTAATGACTACCGCACGCTCGAGCAGATCCGTGCCGAGACACGCTTAGCAAACGAGAACACAACCATCAGCGAGCTCCGATCAGCCGTCGATCAGATCAAGGAGAGCCGGCAGCGATCCGTGTCGAGTGTATCATACGCAGACGTGGGCATTGCGCGTCACGACGGAACGAGAATTCGGGCCAACAGCACGGAAAGCGAACGAGTAGGATTGCTCTCTGATGCAGCGAGCTTGGGACACCAGCGGGGACGTAGTGGCAGCTCTGCGATCAGCCACGACGACGACTTTTCGAGTCTAGCACCTGCGCGTTCACGCGGAAGTTCGCGAACAGGCACACCGAACGACGACGGAAGAGCCGGCTCGAGTCCTGAGCTGGTTGAGGCTGATCTTGGAGATGAGACCATGCCTCCTCCCGAGTATGAAGACATTCCACTCAATGACGACACGCGGTCCACGACACCCATAAACGAACCTCCACCGGACTACCCCGGCCCATACCGGTCCTCCTCGCAACGGACGGCGGAGCGTGATCTGGGTTCGGGGCCGCAGAACGGTGAAGTGGGGCCGGCCGAACAAGCCGGAGACGGGCGCGATAGCAGTGACAACCACAGTACACCGCGCGGACGCGACGGCGCACCGCAATTACCGAGCTTGAGAATATCACAGCTCCCCGAGATTGTCATTGAGCCATCGAGTGCGCACCCACGAGACGACGATCGACGATCACTCCGATGACGAAACGAACACCTTCCTTTATCCTTTCCATTTCAACGCGATGATTTTATTCTTCTTCAAAGGCTCTGAGCTTGGATCTAACAAGTCATTTAACGAAAGCATGGAGTTTGGATCTGGCCTGGTAATGTAATGGGGGTCGAGATGCTTTTGAGCTCGGCCCCAGTGGTAATGCTGTTTGGCATACCAATCATGTTTTTGGATACTGGTTTCAAACGGAGTTTTTGGCGGGATGAAGAAGAAGCTGTGGCATAGAACATATGGATGTCAAGTCTTTTGTAGACAGGTATGGAGGCAGGGGATATGGCCCCCATGACAACCCAGTCGTGGTTGTTATCCTGTAACTAAGCCAGAAATGTAATCACCATGGAACCCCGTCTATTGTGTCTGACCGTCTGTTGGTTGTTTGGATGTCCCTTTGAGACAATCTCTTGTCCGAGTTCTGCATTGGCATGAAAGAGAGGGTCCAGGCAGGAGATTTGTAGTAGGAATCGTTTCATGGCCTCAGGCGAGGTGGATGCTCTTTGGCGGCGGTGGACAAGGGGAAAATGTCGATTTGGACTAGCGGATGCTGAGCTGCCGATGGACGGAAGAGGGGTTCACAGCAAGCTACTGTGCCGGAGCTCCCATGCACGCACGCACGATACAGTTGATGTCGGTGAGAGCTGATGGGCTTGAAGTGGTTGGGAAGGACGAAAAGACTGGAGGGCACGGGGAGAGGGGGGAGAAAACAAGATATTGGGACCGGATATGGGTTGATGAATCAGGCAATCCCCACGGACAGGGAAGATGGCGTGGCTATATCCGAGAAGAGCAGAGATTATTCAAGCTTCTCTTGTCGATATGTAATCAAATGGAACAAACAATGACGGCAGCGGGTCAGTGCAATGAACCGCGAAAGAGGCGATACTCCGCGCCAGAGAGGACAGCTCTCACCCAAGCACAGCAGAGTTCTGTTCTTCTGCTGGCTTAGCAAATCGTGAATAAGCCTGTAAGGCTTAACCGCGCGCGAGTCGGCCCTGAGAGACCCCGCACTAGCTGGGAAGAATGAGACCCATCGGTTGTTTTGTCAGGCTCGTGTAATGGGCCGTTGTACCGCGGTGGGTTACCACGGCATCGTGTTTAGGAGGTCGTGCTCGCATCAGCTTGACTCAGCAGGAGGGAGGGGGGTGCGTTGGGGACGATTAGAGCTTTTGCGGATCATGATCGAGGTTTTTTTGGGGGGCGGGCTAACTTGGAGGAGAGGGGCTCGCTGAGGAACGACCTGGTAGAGTTGTATCCTCTAGAATGGATAATAATAAACAAAGAGAAAGCAATTCAGACATAGAGATTTCGTTAACCAGGTCAGTGAACTTGGAGGGATCAAGAATAGAGTCCAAACGATACGGGAGCACCGTCCTGCTGAGCTGAAGCTGCTGAGAAGCCTGGGAG
>SSHR01004166.1:0-11513 GCA_006518225.1 Fusarium neocosmosporiellum | reverse complement strand
GGGGAGGGGGGCAAATGGTTGAGGGTGAAAGAATTACTTGGCCGATCGACTTGAGGTTTCGTGGAAATGGCTCATCAGCTGTAGCTTGTAAAAGTGATAAGAAGAGAGACTGGTGAAAAGGAGAAGATCCTAACAATTCCTTGAATATGTCACTATCATCACTCGTATAAAAGTTTACTGAGGGTTATCTAAAACGGATGAGCTTGGGTTCAGCAAAGTGGCATTCTTTCAACTGGGGGGTCGGTTCCTGTGAGCACCTACGTAGGTAGCCCAGCCGTTTTTCTGCCCCGCCCCCAGAGTCAGAGGCTCCATGGGCCGCTCTTAAAAGAGTCACAACCTGCCCGTCCGATACCGATTCTCCCTTGACACCCATCCAATCCCCCCTCCTCACGATCACCGTCGAGTCAATTGGCCTCTATAACCCGAGGAAGATGCTGCCCGCCGGTGTTCGACGAGCTGCCCCTGCGGCACGTGCCGCCGTCACTGCCCGTATCGCTACTGTCGCCCGCGTCGGCACGAGGGCTTCTCCGACCAAGGACCGATGCCTCACGAACCAACGAGCCCTCTCGACGAGCCGAGCGCTCCTGGCCTCTTCGCCTGGCCGAGACAGGACCCGAGAGATTGTCGCGCAGACAGTGAGCAGCATTGGCAGCAAGCGTGAGGGCCAGCAGTACCTCAAGCTCTTCACCTCGGTCTCGTCCCAGAAGTTCGCCGTCATCAAGGTCGGTGGTGCTATCCTTACCGAGTATCTCGACGAGCTCTGCCGCAGCTTGCTCTTCCTCTACGAGCTCGGCCTATACCCCGTCATCGTCCATGGTGCTGGCCCGCAGCTCAACCGCCTGCTGGAGGAGGCCGGTGTCGAGCCCCAGTTCGAGGAGGGCATCCGGGTCACCGACGCCAAGACTCTGGGTGTTGCTCGCAAGCTCTTCCTTGAGGAGAACCTGAAGCTCATTGATCGCCTCGATGAGCTTGGCGTTGCTACCCGATCCATCAGCGGTGCCTTCATAGCCGACTACCTCGACAAGGAGAAGTGGCAGTATGTTGGAAAGATCACAAAGGTCAACAAGGAGGCCATTGAGAAGTCTATTGAGGCTGGTTACATCCCCGTCCTGACCTCCATGGCCGAGTCCGAGGATGGCCGTCTCCTCAACGTCAACGCCGATGTCGCTGCCGCCGAGCTTGCTCGTGCCCTGGAGCCCCTAAAGGTCGTGTATCTGTCCGAGAAGGGAGGACTGTTTGACGGCGATGGCGAGAAGATCTCGGCCATCAACCTGGACGCCGAGTTTGAGAACCTCATGTCCCAGCCCTGGTGCCGATATGGAACACGACTCAAGATCAAGGAGATCAAGGAGCTTCTTGACACCCTTCCTCGCAGCTCCTCGGTTGCCATCATCCACCCCAGTGATCTGCAGAAGGAGCTGTTCACCGACTCCGGTGCCGGTACCCTGATCCGCCGCGGTGACAAGGTTCAGAAGGTCGAGTCTGTCAGCGAGATCAGCGATCTTGCCAAGTTCAAGCAGACCTTGGTCCGTGACCGGGAGGGCCTTGATGCCGAGGCTACTGTTGACCGATTTATGGATCTCCTTGGTGAGAAGAAGTTCAGCGCCTACTACGATGATGGCATGCAGTGCTTGGCCGTTGTCCTTCCTGCCAGTGAGGAGCGACCTGTCGCCACTCTGGCTACTCTCAACATCACCAAGTCTGGCTGGTTGAGCAACATTGCTGAGAACGTGTTTGCCGCCATCAAGAAGGACCACCCAAGCCTGGCCTGGACTGTTAGCGAGGAGGACGAGAACCTGACTTGGTTCTTTGAGAAGGCCGACGGAAGCTTCAACAAGAACGGAAGCGTTCTGTTCTACTACGGATGCGATCTCCGCTCCGACGCCCTCGTCCCCGTGTACGACGACTTTGTCGCCCACGGCCGAGCCATGCTCGGCGACACCAACCTGGAGTCCCGGCTCCGCAGCGCCGCCCAGACTGCCAGCCAAGCTCTCAACGCCTCACAGAGCCGAACTTAAACTGATCAGCCGGGCGTCAGCGAGGTTAGAAGGGGGGAAGTGTTCTTGGGAGTTTTATACGGGAAGCGGATGGATACTTGACCGGCGCGCGCAAGGGCCAGAGTCGGCAATAGTTAGAAGCGGGTTTACTCTGCATTGAATCTATTTTTCGCAATGTCCAATACTGCTCTTCTACAACATGCATGGATAATGATTATGAGGAATACTACGACTGGTCAGTTCCTTGATAAGAGAGCTGACTGGTAGAACAGACTCTGACTTTGCTTTTGATCTTGCTTTTTGGCTCTTCGGGCCCGTTTAGACCATGATGAGTACAGAAGTGAAGAGTTTTGTCTCTGGACTACGCATCTCTAGATGAACGCCAGCTTTTCATGCTTAACCTGCCATAGCTTATTCCTTGGTGTCACTGATGTATACTGGAGTCCAGACCCCCTCCTCCTGTCGTCCTAATGACGCCCCGTGGCGGCAAGGTCGTAGCTTTAGGGAAGCACTGTAGGACGGGCTGGCGCTGGAACAGGGCTCTGCCCAATTGCTGACCCCGAGGATAGCCCATCCTTGTTGGGATGACTGAAACTGTGGTTGCGGCGGCTGGTGATGTGACAGCTGTCTGGTCCTAGCAAGTACGAGGCATAGCTGTCGTCCTTGTCGTATATAACTGCGAGGCGTGCCCCCGTGGTTCGAGGTATCTCTGGTCCTCCAAGCTTAGTGCAGCATCTGATATCAAGCACCACCCCAGCTCGGCTGCCCGGCATGTCCAACATCTACAAAGAGCAGACATATCTGCTTTCCTTGCAGCCCGGGTCCTTGTACATTCTCTTAACCCTCGTCGAACACTTTGTGTTGCAACCCTCAGGCCTCCACCATGTCGTCCCCATCACCATGCCACATCCTCTCTGGGCAGTCACGCTTCTGACGCCCATGGTTCTGTATCTGCGCTCCAAGTACTATTGGCTTCATTGGATGCGTGTCCACGATACCCAGCCTGCGCCCGTCTACCTCCATCGGGACCGCCTCCTCGGCACCGACTGGATCGTCGACATGTCAAAGGCCATCAGCTCACACTCGATCCTTCAGCTCTGGGATGGGCTGTTCTCGAGCGTGGGCAGCACCTTCTGGGCCAAAAACGTCGGCGCGTGGATCATCATGACAAACGAGCCCGAGAACGTCAAGGCGCTGCTGTCAGGGCAGTTCGAGACGTGGCAGATCGCCGGCGTGAGGCAGACAGCCATGGTGCTCGCGCTGGGGCCGAGGGCCATCTTTTCGGTCAACGGCCACGCCTGGCATGATGCGAGGGCCATGATGCGGCCGAGCTTTGTGAGAAATCAGATTGCTGACTTGGAGTGCACCGAGAGGCATGTTGAGGCATTCTTGGATAGGATACCGAGAGATGGCCAAGCGGTAGACCTACAGGAGTTGCTGTATATGTTTACCATGGACATCTCGACCGACTTTATGTGGCCCTTTCTCAACTGAGCTACCCCTAACTTGCTGGTAGTTAACTAACCACGACGACAGGTTTGGCTACTCAACCAACACCTTGTCGAATCCCTCCTTGGAAGCCCTTGACTTCACTCGTTGCTTCGACTATGCCCTCCTCTCCGCAACACGTCGTGCCCGCTTGGGCTGGATCACCTTGCTTGTGCCAGACAAGAAGCTCAACGAGGCTGCTGCAACGTGCAGGCGATTCATCGACCGCTATGTGAAGGAAGCACTTGCTTCGGGCAAGGAGAAGGAGAGGCCTTATGTGTTTATGAACGAGATGCTTGCGTCAGGGGCTTCGCAAGAGTATGTCCGGGATCAGCTACTTGCCATGATCCTCGGAGGAAGGGACACCAGCGCCAGCACCATGAGCTCGTTATTCTGGATTTTGGCACGGAGGCCAGACGTGGTCGAGAAGCTGAGGGCCGAGATTGAGGGACTGAATGGTCGAAAGCCGACATGGGAAGAGATGAAGGAACCAAAATATCTCAACATGGTGTTAAAAGAGGGTATGTCAAGTGTCTTGAGAATCACCCCAACTTTGACTCCCTGCAAGATGATACTGACCAACTTGACTTGACAGCTTTGAGACTATGGGCTCCTGTGTCAACAAACTCGAGACAAGCGGTAAAAGACACCGTTCTCCCCAAGGGTGGTGGGCCAGATGGGCAATCCCCCCTATTTGTCCCTAAAGGCACGGCATGCCGGTGGTCGAGTTATAGTCTTCACCGACGTAAGGACATCTACGGCGACGACGCAGAAGAGTTTAGACCCGAGAGATGGGAAAAGTTCCGAGCAACGTAGGGTCCCCCCGATTGGTGGCAATGAACAAACGCTGACTTCCAAACAGGTGGGAGTATCTCCCCTTTGGCGGCGGGCCTCGGATCTGCATCGGCCAGCAGTTTACTTTGACACAAATGTCGTACTTGATAACTCGACTGTTCCAGGCGTTTGAGATGATGGAGGCGGCGGATGACAAGCCCATGCTGCAGAGTGTTAGCTCAACGATAACTTTGGTCAACGGATGTTGGGTCCGGCTGACTCCAGCCGGGGCAAGTTGAGTCTCACTTTCACACTTCCATAGCACTCCTGGAAATCGGTGTTCCCTTTCTAGAGAAGCAGATAGCTCAAAAATATCTTGGCGATCAGTCGGGAGCCAAAATTATGCCAGCAGTGTCAAGGCGGATCCCGCAGTGGCTTGCCAGCTGGCAACAGCCGTCAACTATCCCACCAAGTAACGCATACTTTTCTATTGTTGTTATTCTGGTGAACTTTATTTCTTTTCCCTTGCTTTCCCAACTCGTTTGAGAACATCATTGTCCACCATCCATCTCATTTGGAATTAGCCTTTTTGCTCGAGATAGCTTAACCCTCTCGATTGGCTTGCGTAGCTCCCTCTCCTCGAGCTCTCATCCTCTCTTCGATCACTCGATCTTTGCTGAAACTCTTACTCGACATCAAACCACATCAACAACTCATCATCGTCGTCGTCATCAAAATTGATCATGATGGAGAACCGCGCCACCACTGAAACTTCCGACGTCCCGGGCTTGGAGGCCCAGCGCACGGCGCCTCTTACAGGTCTGGAGATCGCACTCATCACTGTGACTGTCGTCTGCTTCGTCCTTCTCATCTCTGCCGTCTTTGTCTGCCGAAGTGTCGATCAGCGCCGTCGCCTTGGGGGCCCGCTGACACGACTCGAGGAGGGCAATGCGAAGAAGAAACGCGAGGCGCGTCAGAAGAAGGAAGGACAAGGCCAGGGCAAGCAGCCCACCAAGGTCTGGTCTTTCGGAATCAAGCTTTTGGGTAAGTCCGCGGGTTAGACTGTGATCAAGGAGGAGCCGCTGCTGACGACGCTGGTGATAGATGTGATCAAGAGCAAGAAGACCAATGAGACCCCCCAAGGCCCCCCTGGCAATGTTGCCGGCCAAGGAAACGAAGACATCAACATGACTTCGGTTCAAGCGGCAACCGACTCGGCTACCCGCGTCTAAGCTAGGCATCCACCATTGTCGGCTTCGTCTGGTCATGTCTTTGTCGGAACATGGGTTCAAAGCAGGGCAACAAGAGGCCAGTGCGATATCGAGCATGGCGGCAGGGATTGACTGCAGGGCTTCAGTGGCGCTGGAGTTTCTTTCATCCAAAGGAGAAGCATCGGCTTTGTTGCACAGTTCAGGGAGTGATCGGCAGACGGACAAAGAAGCATCCACCCTTCCATGGATCGGGGGACATCTCGGTTTAGGCGGTGCTGTGATGCTGCATGGTTGTCTGGGGTACTGAAGTCAAGGTGTAGTTAGATCAAACAAATGGATCTCATGAGACATGCCCTGGTTTGAACCGTGACTGGAGATAAAACGGACATGAGTAGAAGAGGTCGAAGGATTCTGTCCAATGCTACGTCGATGTGCAAGTTCCAAGTCTGAGATAAGCAGCGGGCATTTGGCACACCAACTTGGCTGCCTGCCTATTAGCATACCCCTTAGGCTATCCTGAGTAAATCATTGTGTTCTTCGTTTTGTTTTGAGTAATAAGCTTGAAATGGGAGGAAGGATCCAGAGCCACGCAGATTGTATAGTCTTTTCTAATTGTCTCCTCGACCCTTTTACCACGACTAATTTCCCTTCTATCTAGGTATTTGCCTTTGACCCTTGCATTAAGACAAAGGCCGTGATTATATGACACTTACCTCTAATGTAGAGAGGTGTTGTTGTGGTGGCAGGTACGGTGCAGGTGCAGTCTTGTCGCGTCAATGCAGCACTCACGTGATCACCTGTCAAGAACTGCAGACAGCCACCACCGCCCGCCAACCGTTGCTTCCTTTGAAGTTTGTTCAACTTCACGACGCGACAACCCCCAGTTTTCCCTCAACCACCTCAGGCCTCGCACATCCGGCTCAAATGACATCGCGTTCTCCATCGCGTGGCCGTTACCGGTCGCGCACTCGTTCGCCAACTCCGCGATCAGAGTACTCGCGCTCTCCCCAACGTCGTCACCGTCATGATTCGCGTTCTCCTGCTCGATCGCCAACCCCGCCGCGCCGCAACGGTCGTTACAGGAGCCGCAGCCGTAGCCGCAGCTGGAGTCGTGGCCGTGACCGTGACCGTGGCCGTGACCGCAGTGAAAGAGGCCGGAGTGGCTCCCCGCTCGCAAAGAGCACCAAGGTATGTGCTCCTCTCCCTGGGCGTATTACCACCCCGGAGGTTAACCTCCTTGCGACCAGATTGTGGTGGAGCGCCTGTCCAAGAACATCAACGAACAGCACCTCTACGAGATTTTCGGGCAATTCGGTCGCATCAGGGACCTGGATCTTCCCATTAATCGCACTTGTAAGATAATCACAAAATGCCCCCATCTTTGCAGCACCCATGTCCCTGGTCCTTGACATCGACTAATTACCCGGGTAAAGTTGGCACCAATCGTGGAACTGCATACATCCTCTTTGACTACGAGGCCGATGCTGAGGCCGCCATCGCCCACATGCATGAGGCGCAGGTGGACGGCGCGACCATCAACGTCTCTATAGTGCTTCCCCGTCGCAAACTCTCTCCTGCTCCTCCCACCGCCAGGCGTGGAGCCAACATCGATCCCAGAGTTCCCTTCGCAGGGCCGCGTGGGGGTCCCCCCGGTATGGGTGCTGGAGGCGGTCCAGGAGGTATTGGCGGCGGAGGGGGTCGTCGTCGCATGTCTCCAGGAGGTCGGTATGGGCCTAGGTCGGACGTATACCGCCCAGGATCGCGCTCCCCTTCAGCTGGGCCACCTCCTTCGCGAGGTGGTGGGAGCCGGTATCGCAGTCGGTCCAACAACTCTTACTCATCCAGGTCACGCTCCAGATCCCCAGCTCCTAGACGGCGAGGAGGCGGCGGCCGCCACGACGAGCACGATGACAGACGCCGCAGCGACAGTCGTGGCAGCTACGGTAGCCACGGTGATCGGAGTCGATCTCGCAGCCGCCGCGGATGAGAGACGACATCCGGCATGGCAAGAAAAGGTGTACATACGTATTTGACAGGCTTCCGATTGGCGTTTACAGAGGAGTTGTAGGGCAGGGGGAGGGTCCTAGGATTTAATTAACTCCCAAACAAGTTGGTGGTCAACTATACCTTCCTCTCGGTCGACAAAGCTGACGGATATAGTAGCATCAAGATTGATGCATGACCAAACTCGATGGGAGGTGCCGCCTTGAAGGTTCTCGGGGCCCTGGTCCATCATATCACAGCTCGGACCTTTTCCCCGTCGCGTTGGTTGGCAGAGTCTATGGGCCCATTCAGTACCAAATTGCAGCAATTGTTGATGATTTGCGTGACCTCGCTCTGTCGTTCATGGTTCATGGGTTTTTTGCTACAGGTGGCGGTGCGGCCGAGGCCGAGGCCAAGGCCAAGGAGTGGAATGGAAGGACGGTCGGTTTTGTTGACGAGTCGAGGCAAGTCGTCTCGCCCGCGTGGATCACTCACCGGTGATGATGATCCGTGATGGATATGGATGGATGCTTGTCCTTCCTTGTCTCCAGGGACGGCATGCCTATCCCTTTGACGCTGACGCCGCCTAGCTGCAGTAGCTTCTTTTCTTGTACGAACGCACGTCGGGCCTTCAAGGATCAACTAGATCGCATCTATCATTTGTCGCTCCCTGGTCCACCGTCGAGACTTTTTGGTGTGGGGATGGGTACTGGCATGGCATCATGGTACGTTTGGCGGGTCTAGACTTGGCAGTTCCCGCGTCTCCGTGATGGCTCACAGCAACCTCTACCCACCTTCACCAGCCGGCGCCGCCGCCTTGCAGTGACGGCGGTAGCGCGGTATAAATAGCAACTAGAAGCATGGTGACGCGAGGAGACGGTCGAGCTAACCCCGACTGGGCTCGCAGCACGGCTTCAGCGTTGTCCCCTTGGTCGAGAAGGGGGGTGCCCTCTCTTATAGGGCTGAGGGAGGGCCGCCTCTGAACACCAACTGGCGATCTTGCGACTCAGCCCTTGCAGGCAAGATCCATGAAACGACTCGGCCGGGCAAGGCATGACGCTCTAGCTTGGCCCGAGGTACCATTCAGGGAGCCCGCTGCTGTCAGTGTGCCACCACTCCCGTTTTGACAGTTCGTCAGCCCCCTCCGCTTTGCGAAGGGACGAGAGAGGCCTGGGCCATCGGGGTCGGCGCCAACTATAGCTCAGCTGGGAAGGCCCAACACGGTGGATGTGTTGGAGCGAGCGCTGAGATTCGATGCGGAACGAGGTCTGACACCATCAGCACTGCGCTGAGTCAATGGCATTGGCGCACATCTCGCGACATGTATCGCCACCTTTGCACCTCTTGTCTACTCAGGAGTACATGGTTGTCGGCGAGTGTCGGCTCACTGCGCGCCTTGGAGACGACAGCAGGGTACAAGTTGAGGGCGTCTTACAACGTAGCACCCGCCGCAGCGCAGCGCAGCGTAGCGCAGCACATGGCATCACGGGCAGTCCAGCGCAGTTCAGCGCCGCTCAGTCAGTACGAGGCCGGATCCGACGCGATGACAGCCACCACACTTCCCGCCTTGGGGCTTCACATCCATCCACCGTCACAGCTACCCATACCCACCGACCAAGAGCTTCCTCCAGCATGTGATCCATCCGCATGGTAGCCAATGGCGGGAGGCCGGGTTCCAGGATGGTCATGAAGGAGGAAAAAAGCTCCTAGCTCGTCCCACCAGCGTTGCAAGTTTCCCCGTCCGGCCGCCGCAGGGGGTCATCTCCCCGATGTTTTGCTGGAGCGGCCTCTAAATGCCTCTCTGTCCCTTTCCCCTTCTCTGCCTCTCCAAAGAGCTTGTGAGATGCCCCAAGGGAACAGACGGCTCGGTCGATTCTCGGCTTTAGCGTCCGGTCTCGCAGTATTACCGCTTCAGGACTGTTGCATGGTACGACGAAGGCATGTGTGTGGCGCATCGTCTGTTGTTTCTTAGGCGCGGCGCTGCTGCTGGCTGAAGCCTGGATGGATGGATGGAGCTGGGCGGTTGGCGTTCGGCGTTCGGCGGCGACGGAGGGCGCTCACTCAGCCTGGCCTGGCACTCTCGGCTCTGGAACACGAAATATTGGCGAGGGTTGCAGTCCGTGCCAGTCGGTTATGCTACCGAGAAGTTGGCAGGGTGGCTGCTGTCGTTGTTTGTTGTTTGTCGACGACAATGATGATGTTGGTGAGCTGCGGTCAGCCAAGCCCCATGTCAGCCATATCGATACAGACCCCACTGATGCGGCGTCTTGGTGCCCCAAGCTGGAGAGGCGAGGTGTGTGTGATGGGGATGTGATCTCAGCCTGATTTCCTGTTGTGAGGTAGGTATGACTGACTGACGGACGGACGGCCTCTAGTCATCACCAGCATTGCCGCTGCGTGCGTGTGCGGGTGAGCAGCGCTGCGCTTTCTGCTTGGTTGCCCTGGGCGCCTCGGACTCCCTGTCACCCACACGAACTCCACGCGGCCGCCCGCTTCTCTCAGACCTGCCACAGGATAGCGTCTCCCAGGAGGATGGATACTATACTCTTAGTTGAGCCTCAAACCACCGAGGGCGTGTCACAGCTAGCGTGGGCGCGCGCTGCGTCCGTCTGTATGTCAATGCCTTGCTCGCCTGCTTACTCAACCCCTTCTCATGACATCTATCCCCTTGCTTGTCCTGCCTTGGCTTCCTCACCTCCCCGGCCAGGCCCTGAACCCTACCCAGCTGCTCGGCTCTACTCATCTAGGTAACATATTCGCCGTTCCAGCTCAGTTCCCCTCACGCCTACGCCCCCTCTGACCACCTGATGTGCCCGGCGCAGTCGCAGTCGCAGTCCTCGCTGTGAACCACTGCCTCGGGTATGACGATGGGTGATCCTGGGGACAGGCGGGCAGCGGATGTGGATGTAGATGCCGCGGGATACACCATGCGCGGCTGGCCGTGTAGAGGAAGGCGGATAGACGGGAGCTGCTCTTGGTGAGGAGCACCCAGCACCCAGCTTCCAGTCCAGCCCAGCCCAGCCCACATCCCAGTCGAGGTACACGTCGTGCCATGCTGTCCGGGAGCCAGAGGTGAGCCTCATTAGGTACCTGGGAGAAGGCGATGCACCGATTCACTGAGAAGCTCGGGGAAGGGGGGTAAGCCACGGTCGTTGACGAATATAACCTCACGGCCTGCGGGCAAAGCCTAGCCTTCTCCAAATCCGAGTTTCCCACCCCCTCTCTCGGTCTATCTAACTCTCTGCCTCTTTATATATCACTCCTTGTCCTTTTTCTCTTTCGCTTCATCATCTTACTCTTCGACTATCTACCATACACAGATGGATTCTGCTATACTCTCTCTTCGCTCACTCATGATTCTTGACATGCGAAGGATCCCACGGCCACCAACTTGTCTTCCTCAACCCCAAGATCCTGACCCTCCGCCTACGCCCCCAGGAGGCCCACGCGTCCCTCCTCCACAGCCAAACCCGCCTCCTTCTCCTCCGCACGGCTGGGTTCTGTGATGTGAATCTCTGGGGAACTCTGTTGGAGATCAGCTTCTTCTCCTCATGCCGCCACCTTGCGCAAGTGTGTCTGTCTGTCTGCCTGCCTTGTTTCTTCTCTCGGCCGATCAAGCCTCATCCAGCTGCCCGGAGCGGCAAAGCAAGGCAAGGAATCCTGCTTCCCTTTTCTCGAAGACAAGATCTTCGACCCCCCCAAGGAAGGCTTACACACCCCCTGGTCCGCCACCCGGGAGTTTTGTCTTGGGGATCTACAGAGTGTGCACCTCGTGGGAAGGCAAGAAACAGCGGGAGAGGGGAAGGGGAGCAGCTTCCATGTCCTGTGGGGCGATCACGCCAGGGTTGAAGATGTGACCCCAAACAGAACGAGCCACACACACAACGGCAGCGACGGACGCTGGGTTACAAAGATCTACGTATTTTGGGGGGGCACAGCAAGGGAAAGGATGTGGAAGCAAACAGCGCTTGTGGGGGGGGAAGGGGAAGCGTCGGTCCCACGGACGGCAGCCCAGTTGAAGGTCTTGGCGCATGAACGACGGAGATGTTGCCCTGTGTGG
>SSHR01004160.1:0-13302 GCA_006518225.1 Fusarium neocosmosporiellum | reverse complement strand
AACTTGCTCTCCGTCCTGTTCCAACCTGAGCTCCTAGTTCCTCTTGATCTTTGTCATCGTGTACGATTGTTTTTGGGCTGCTCATATCTTGTCTCTTTCTTCCTTAGTTTGGCCTATTCGAATTCATCCTCCTTGTTCTCGACGCAATTTAAACCCACCCCCCTGCCATCCTCTCAACAACTCCCCGCGCTATCTTTGCACCTAGCACGCACTCCCCTCAACGAAAAGCCGACATTATCCTTGGAATCCACCAGTCTCCATCCGCCTCCCCCTTCGAATCTGTACCTAGACGAATCGATTTCTTCTTCGCAATTGAATAGCCAACCAATTTTTGCCCATCTCGCGCCGGTCGAAAACGTTCCAGAACGCCTAGAATGAGACTGAACAAGGCTGCTCGAGTTATCCTCTTTGGTGCACCTGGCGTTGGTAAAGGAACCCAGAGCGAGCGCCTGCTCGCGCGCTTCCCACAACTCAACTCTGTCAGCACTGGCGACCTCCTCCGTCGAAATGTCAAGGAAAGGACACCTCTCGGTAAGTTGTCAGCATCCAACCCTGCCTGCCAATGCCAATGCTAACTTTCGTAATCGCAGGCATCAAGGTCGAGACTACGATGAAGTCTGGCGGTCTCGTCGCCGACGATCTCATCTTGCGACTCATTTCCAACGAACTCTATACTCGCGGATGGCTGGCTAGTCGGGGACCTGTCATGACCCTCGCCTCCGAGGCGACCGCAATCGGCCAACATTCGTACGATGGGGCCCCTCCCGTGGACTCATTCATCAGCAATCCCTCCCTCTTTGACGAACACATCCCGCCACGAGCCTCCGAAGACCCTTCCGCCTCCTTTATTCTCGACGGGTTCCCCCGAACAGCCGCCCAGGCTGCTCCTCTTGACAAGTTAATCCCCATCAACCTTGTTGTTTCCCTCAAGACACCTGTATCTGTTATCCTGGAGCGAATCGCTGGTCGCTGGGTTCACGAGCCTTCGGGCCGAGTCTACAACACTTCATTCAATGCGCCTCGCGTCCCTGGAATCGACGATGTTACCGGAGAGCCTCTCATCCAGCGCGCTGATGACTCGGAGGAAGTCTATCGCGCTCGCTTCAGGAAGTTCCAGGAGACGAGCGAGCCTGTTCTCAACCATTACGCCCAGAAGGGTGTTCTTGTCGAGATCGAGGGCATGAGCAGCGATGAGATCAGCCCCAAGCTGTTCCACGAGTTTGAGAAGCGCTTTGTCGACTAAGAAAGTGGCTTTGTCTGTTGAAAGGATACGCAGCGCCTTCAAGACGCCCATTTTATTTCTACTGCACGTTTTTGGATGTATCTGTTTATTCTATAGTTCTCTTTTTCTGTTCTGGAGTTTACTGCAGCTTTCTGGATGCTGCTGGTGGAGTTGCAACAAGACCAGTCTGTCGGAGAGACAGCACTGGCACCTGGCGCGTATTGATGGGACAAGTGCCCGACAAGGGCCTGTTTGTGTGGTTGTATATAACGATTCCCCTTTGACAAAAGTGCGGGTTGGTTTAGCGAACGAAACGGATCTCGAGGGCAAAATTTAAAAAAGCTGGCCCTCGCACACCGGGTCAATGATATGATCAAACCACCCCTCTGTGTCCATGTCAAAGTTCTGACTTAACGTGATTCTGAGCGATTGGTTTCCAGTTCATCTCGCTTCGAGATTCTCGTTAAAAGCATTGCGCTATCGATACACGTTGAGCCCAGAATAAGGAAATCCCCTGATATCCCCCTTGCCTCCCACAAGCCACCTTGCTGACAATGGATGCCACAACAAGGACCCTCTCCTCTTCTGCCTCTTCTACAGCAGTCCTAGCATGGCGTGATGTTCCCAAAATGGCAGCCCGAGTAGAAATTGTATACCTTCCAAACAGTCCCAAACAAATAACCCGTCATACTCCGTCTCAGCCTTATACTCAGAACCGTGAAATCTCCCAAAATGAAAAAGGGTAGAGGATCAGCTTGCGAGCTTAGTCGCGCCACTCCTCGCCCCCTCGAAGCCCACTGGGCTGACCCTCTGTTTGACCAGGGCGCAGCGGGGTCTGTTCATCGTCGTCATCATCCAGAGCCCGCGCAAGCTCGTCAGGGTCCTGCATCTTGGCATCGGGGTCGACAGGTCCGCCGAGCTCATCCTGCTCACGGTTGTGTCGCTCCTGCTCAAGTACACCGTCGTCGGCGCTGACAGAGATGCCGCGAGCTCCCCACTTGGGCCGAGCGCTGCGTCGGGCGCCGGTGTCGTCGTCGTCGTCGAAGCCGGGGCCGCTCTCCTCATCATCCTCCGAGGTCTCGAAGCGCTTACCAAAGATGCGACGAAGGAGCCAGCCACGGCGCATATCGTCGGCGTCAACGATGCCGCCGCCACGGAGCTTGACGCGCTGACGGGTGTAGTATACCCAGGCAAAGTCGACGTACAGGGCGGTCTGGATAATGCCAAAGATGACGGAGACGGTGTTGGGCTTCTTTCCAGTGACCTCGAATTCGCGGAGGAACCAGTTGACGCAGTAGAGGGCGCGGTAGGAGCCGAGGGCGAGGAGGTAGAACGAGTCGATGACAGTAGGCACAGTCGTCTGCCTGAGGAGTAGAAGCTGGGGGAGGACGCAGACGGACTCGAGAATCTGGGAAAAGACCCACATCCACTGTAGGAGACAAGAGTCAGCGACAGTTTCAAGATCATGATATTGGTAGACTTACAGTTAGGAAGCCCTTGGATCTCTCAAAGATTAGCATAACAAAAGGCGACAGGACAAACGAGCCGCCGAGGATGATAGCACCAATCTTCCAGGCAATCTCTCTCTCGCGCGATCGAGGATAGATCCATTGCATTATACCGAGGATGTAGAAGGACGATGTGATGTAGAAGATCTTGAAGATCAAGTTCCATGGGAACTTTTCAGAGAAGATGTCGAGGTAGCGGGTGCAAAAAACGAGCGCGTAAAGGACCTGGGTGATGAGAGAGACACCCTCGGCGCTGCGGTTGCGGTGGATGGCGAAGATGAGGATGCATTTGGAGAGGGCGTGGGACAAGTCGCCCAAGATACGGAAGAGCTACAACAGGTGTCAGTCTGCAATGAAGAGGATGGGGAGCACATGTTTCAGAGGCTAGCGACGTACGTTCCACGCGCCCATTGTGAACGGCGGGTTGCTCAGAATCAAGCAGGCTCAAGCTGATGGCGATGTTGAGGGGAGCAAGGGAGTGACGAATAGGAGTCGCTGAGGTCTGGGCCTTGCTGGACCACGGGGGACCTGCCAGCGGCAAGTATACAGAAGTCGAAGAAGCGATCTAGCACGAGCAGCTAGGATCGCCTGCGAAGAGGGATTGACAACGTGACAAAGATCCAAGTTGAAGAAGAAGAAGACAAGTTGCTTGCCTAGGCAGCTCTCCACGATGCGATGATGGAGGAGGAGCTGGGGCCGAGCTTGCGTCAGTCAGCTGCCCATTTGGGGGTTAGGCTCACTAGCCACAGCATGCACGAGCGCGGGATTCTGCTGCGCCACCGGCAAGTGGGGGCTTGGCGCAAGTCTGGTTAAGGTTATTTGAGTAGGATGCTTTCTATTATAGTGTATTATTTCGACCAAAGTGGATTGTATATACACATGTCTGAATAGCTTCAGTGATATCCAAAACGTCTGTACTCTTTGTGACTACGTTTATAGGTGACGCGGCTATCAGGGGCGGGATGTGGCCGCACTGTAGGGAATCAGGGGTTGAATATATTGGAGCGGGACTGGACAATTCCACAGGAGGCGAGCCAAGCGCCCTTACGCTGCCCTTGTCTTCACTCGCCATACCATTGAATAGGTCTTGTTTGTTCTTTAGACCTTTAGTTACGCAACCATACTCTTACTTTCTGCCCCTTTTTTCTTTGAACGTCCTCAGCCGTTTGTTGATCCTGGCGATTGATGCTAGCGAGTGTGTGTGACGTGCCCCTGCGGATCTTTCGGACTCTTATCATCCCCTTCCACGTCGACGTTAGCTCCATTGCTTCATCCTCAACAGCTCGCACGTCTTGTACTGTCGCGGCCTCTGAGTGACACTCTCTACGCCGGGCATGAAGTTGTCGGCCGTTTGTGTCCTTGCCGCATGGCTTTCCTCTGCCAGCGCCTCGGTTATCCCGGACGTTCTTGAGAAGATTGAGCAGCTGGAGCAGAAAATTCCAAGTATTGCGCCTCCACCGCCAAAGTACTTTAGTAAGTCTCAAAACAAGCATCTTGAATCTGCCTGATATTTCTGATGATCAAACCGAGACTGACAACTCTATAGGAGAGGCAGCGTAGGTTTACTGCTCTTATTCGACAAGCCCATGCTAATCCATGATGCGCCAAGATCACATCCGCACTATGACGGGAGATATATGCATGAGCCCCTCGAGCTCGCCGCGCAAAACGCAGGCATCAAAGTTCTAATGCAGACATATCTGGCCACCTTTCGAGATCTCGGCGTCCAGACTTGGCTGATGCACGGCTCCCTGCTTGGTTGGTGGTGGGGGAAGAAGGTAAGATGCCTCGTCGCCGTCGTCTACTCTGGTTTCTGACTCGATTGCCAGGTCATGCCGTGGGACCTGGATGCCGATGTCCAGGTGACCGAGGCGGACATGTACTTCTTGGCCGCATATCACAACATGACGGTCTATTACTACCAATACGAGAACGCACCCGAAGGTCGCTTCTTTCAGCTTGAAGTTAACCCGTATTTTGAGCACCGTGGTCGGGATGACACACTTAATGTCATTGATGCTCGGTGGATTGACATGCAGACTGGGCTGTTTATCGACATCACCGCGGCGAGGTATGATCCTGGCCACGTGAGAGGCGAAGGAGTCCTCTACGACAAGCACGACCACGAGTTCAAGGTTTGCAATCCTGCTTCTCGTATGGCGCATCCGCTGATTCTTGTGTAACAGGACAAGTACGTGTTTCCTCTACTCGATACAACATTCGAAGGTCTCCCTGCCAAGATCCCCTATCGATACAAGGAGATACTCGCTTCCGAGTATGGCAAAGGAGCCTTGACAAGGACAGAGTTTCACGAGTATGTTCCTATCCAAAAGGATTAGTCGAGGTCTAATTACTGACAACCAAACAGTTACAGGTTTGATCCAAAGAAGATGGAATGGGTTGCCATCAACTAGGCAAGCTTGGGCAGAGGTGTTTAAGGGCGTTCAGGTCAAATTTAGCTAGGAAACTGTACAAAGCTGTATGTATAGATCCACCGGAAGAGGTTATAGAAAGGTCTCTACATTAATTGATACCCGGCCAAGCAATAGAGGGTCATTATATGCAATGGATCATGGGTTGTTTACTTTGACGCTGAAGCTGAATGGTGACCACATTCAAGGTAATTTGGTCATCCCAAAGCCACGACCATTTCTCCCGGAAAAAACTGCTTAATTATAGCAAGAATGATGTTTTAGTTGCTGTATATGTATCTAGATTTGTTTTATCATGGCCGTTGCTAAAGTGGTCATGATCAGTTAATTGATGCCCCGCGACTCCAGACGCGTCTAGCCCCACGCGTCGGAAGCTCTAAAACATTGCTCCTACATCATCACCCAAGAATTCGGTCGCAACACCACATTTGCGCAACGTCTCTACGCAATTTCTTCCAGTGGATACGCATGCCTAAGTCGAAGCACAGGCCGCTTTTTATCCCGCAATGGCCACAGGTAAGCCCACACCGAGCTGCCAAACATCAGCTTGGACTGTTGCTAACAATCGGCTAGGCCAGCAGCGCCGTGCTGAGCGGCTAAACGAACGTCTTCGAGGCGCCCAGTACGACTCGCCAGTCGAATCTCGCCGATTTGGTCGCTAATGTCATCGCAGACGCGCCGTCATCGAAGATGATTCCTTCAATCTCGACATCGCCGGCCTTAACATTGCCGGATCGACTCCCGCCGCTCCGTCAGCGCCCGCGCCTCCAGCACCCTCGCCTCCAGCACCCTCGGCGCGTCGCACACCAAACACATCAGCCAAGAGAAGGAGACTAGATAATGACATACCGGCTTCTGTACAGCCGCCAGGGAGCGCGCGCAGACGGTCACCGCGATCCGGACCGAGAGACCCCTACGACCTGCCCGACTCTTCTAAGGAATCAGCCGCGCAGGTCACCACGGCAGAGCCGACGGATGTGGAAGAGGAGGAACCTAGTATTGATAACGTAGAGGTACCAGAGCCTCAGATACCGAGTCCGACCGAAGAGCCTCAAGACAACGAACCAGACGTTGCGCTGCCGACCCTACCAAACGAGAATGCCTCTGGCTCGCCGGCCGCACAACCCTCAAGAGAGGACGCACAGGACGGTGCCCACGGTCCCCCGGATAGAAGACGAAACGTGCGCATGAGCGACGCTCTATCCTCGACTACTCGACTACACGATGGACTCTATACGGAAGAAGAGGTACCGCCCTCGTCCTCGCCTCTGGTACGCAAAGTCCGGCGCAGCGAAGGAGCTGCTTCCATCCGAGCGAGAATAGCTCGGCGACAGAGTTTAAGAGCTGCTGAGAAGGAAGATGACGCGGACGAGCTTTCGCCCGATCGACCGACCGATTATAACCCTGCGGATGATGAACTCTCAGATACCAACCCAGTGGAGGAGGAGCCGGAAGTCGAACCTGAAGCTGAAGAGGCCGAAGCTGAGGAAATCGAGGAAGAACCTGTGGTAGAGGACGAAGCACCAGAAGAGACCGAAATTCGAGAAGAAGAGGAAGTGCCCGAAGACACTGTGGCAGAGGAGATCGATGCGGTGCAAGCGGCAAAGACCATTCGGAGGAAGCGTCCTCGAAGAAGTCTACCCTCTCGCTCCCCCGAAGTAGAACCCTCCGAGGTGCTTGAGGAGGAGGTCGAGGAGGAAGAGCCAGCACCAAAACGACGCCGTGGACGACCATCAAGAAGCCCTGCTACACAGAAACAGCCAAAAACGAAACCGAAGGCCGGTACAAGGGCAAAGGCTCGCGATTCGGAGCCCAAGGCAAAGGCGAAACAGGCTCGCAAGGCTAAGCAGGCCGCCAAAGATCGCCGAATTAGCGACGGCACGGCCATCGAGCTTACGGTACAGAGATGGGTCAACGCAAAGCAGTTTCGTCAAGGCGATGGCAAGGAGGATCCTATCGCGAGCGAAGTCCCCTTTCAAAACCAGGAAGAAACCGTTGTGGATGTGTTTGCGCAGGTGTGCTTGGAAGTCATTGAGACTACGCTGGCCAAGCTTTACGAGACCATGACTAGCACTGAAGACAAGGAGAAGAAGAAAGAGTGTCGCATCAAGATACGAGCCGTGGATGCGTATCGTGAGCAGTTGACGTTGCAACTCCTCCAGCTGGTGAGTTGGTTTCATACATTACAGAGCACTGAACCTGACATGATTAGGCCACCCATCTCAATGACTGGCATTCACTACGAAAACGAGTTCGCCTAATTCAGCGGGAGAAGTTGAAACTGAGGGAAGACATCCTTCAACTCAAGGCGGAGAGGGAGCAGGTTGCTCTTCGAATGGACGCAGTGCGAATCAAACACGAAGAGGACACCAAGGAATCAAAGGTGAGTAGCAGAGACTTTATTGCTATGCTAGACTAACATTTTACCCAGTATCGTCTCGACACGTCTGCTATAATGCACGATGTAGACCTCGCGGTTGAACAGGGACGAGATGCTCCCGAACTGTCACGCGCCCAAGAGAAAAAGGCTGAGCTGGCAAACCTCGAGCTACTTGTGGCGCGCATCACAAACGAAGCTAGCTCTGCGAGCTCAGCAGGCGGGATGCTCCAGCAGGTCAAGGAGTTTAACGCTTTCTTGGAACGGGCAGCAGTGGCACTGGAAACAAGATGAGACAAGTAATGAAAGACTCAGAAACCATTGCCTTGGTCATTCATGAAAGAACATAACACTTTTTGGTCGCTCTCGCTCAGTTAATCTTGGCCTTGCTAAAGTCCATCTCGGGATGCTGCTCCTGGAACTGCTTGAGAATGTCGAGCCTCTTCTGCTCGTCCGAGGTGGGCAGGCCGCGCTCCTTCTGCTGCTGGTCAAACATCATCTTCTCGACCATGCCGCGCGTCTCGCCGTCGAGGTCCGACAGCTTGGACGAGTCGGGCTGGATCTTGGTCACGTCGATCTTGGGTGCGTTGGTGACGACGTGCGCCCACCACTCCATCTTGTTGACCTTGTCGAGGTGGATCTCGACCGTCTTGGTGCCGTCAGCGTTAGTGCTCAGCGTCCAGGTCGAGTCGTCGACATGGATGGGGTGGGGGAGGTCGCCCTGGAAGTGTTGTTAGCTTAGAGCTGAGACTGGCGGCGATGGGCGGGATGGTGGTTGTGGAGGAGGAAGCCAAGTCATGAGTGAGGGTGTATGTACCTTGATGAGGGGTTCCTGGCCCTTGATGCCCGCCTGAAGGCTGTTCTTCTTGATCTCAATCACGAGATCCCTCGACTTGAGGTTCCCGGGGACGGTAAAGGTGATGTCGAGCTCAGAGATGACCTGTGTCCACTTGTAGGGCAGAGCCGCCTGCTCCTTGGCCTCCTTGGCACGAGCGGCAGCATCTTCAGCGGGAGTGGGTTCTGCCATTGAAAGTTAGTTTAACAGTAGAAAGATGCCAAGGTAGAGTCAGGAACATACCTTTGTCGGCCATTTTGAGTTGTCGTGATAGAAGAAGATGATGGAAGCGATTGGCATGAGAGAAGGCTGACAATTCAATGGAGGGGCAGAGTCGGTGTGGGTCTAGCGGGTATCAAGCTTTAGCCAATAGGAAGTGATCCATCAAGCCTCAAATCCCTGTAGCCTCAGCCGCGCAGAACCAACAATGAATCACTCATCTTGCTAAACAAAGCGTGCTTCCTCCTCTGCCTTCTCCTCGCCCTCAACCTTGCATCCCGACAACTCAACACTCGCAAACATGTCTCGAACAGGCGCCGTCTCGGTGCGCCACACCTCCGACTTTAGCAGCAATGCTCCCGCTCCGCCCGACCAAGACGAGACGTGCCCCGTGTGCAAGACTACGCGGTACTTCAACCGCGACATGGAGTTCCGCATCAACCCCGAGTGCTACCACCGCATGTGCAAGACGTGCGTCGAGCGCATCTTCAAGGACGGACCCAACCAGTGCCCCTACGCCGGCTGCCACAAGACGCTGCGCCTCAGGGGCTTCAAGACGGCCTTCTTTGCGGATCTGGGCGTCGAGCGCGAGGTGGACATTCGGAGGCGTGTCGCGACTGTTTTTAACAAGGTTGAGGAGGACTTTGAGACGCTGGAGGATTATAATGAGTACCTTGAGATGGTCGAGTGCTTGACGAGTGATATCGTCAGTGGTAATGAGGAGGCGAAGCGCAAGGCGGAAGCTCAGCTGTCGGAGTGGGAGGCAAAGCACAAGGCCGACATTGAGCGCAACCGACGTCTCGCTCGAGAATCAGACGAAGCCCGTCAACGCCGTCTGGCAGCTGAAGCAGAAGAAGCGCGACAACGTCGTCTGGAGGAACACAAGGCCGAGATGGAAGAGAAAGCCAACGCGAAGCGCTTCCGCGAAGAGATGCTCGACTCCCTCCAGAGCGCCGAGGACGGCCGCGCAAGCGAAGCCATGAACAAGATCCTACTCAAGAAACGAGGCCAGACAAAGCGCGACGGTGCCTTGGGTGCAGCTGGCGGTGCAGGAGGACTCTCAATCCGCGGTCTGCGCGACAAAAAGGGCCCCGCACACCACGTCGTTGACGACAAGCCTTACGATCCCTACGGTGGTGTGCGACTCACGACGCAGCGCGTCGACCTCGCGCCCGAGAAGTTGGCGGCGTATTCGAATGAGTGGGTCGAGATCACAAGGACAAAGACCGAGTTCAAGGCTGGAGGGTACAGTCCCGACGAGTACCTCTCTCGAGCACTGTACGAGGCATTCTCTGGCTTGGGCGTGTTTGTCGGCGAGGAGAAGCTGGACAGAAGCGTGGCTACGGCTGGCGCGAGAGAAGCCGCTGCTACGGGGGATACTGGAGGCAAGATGGACGTCGACGATCCTTTCTAGAGGAGGACGACTCATTGTCTTTTATTTGGGATGGGAACATTGCAGTTGGAAGCATAGCTACGGCGTTTTACGGCTCAAAGGCGTCTGGAGAAACAGTGGACAAAGGTACGAGACGACACTCGTTATAGAGAGACTGGGAGTTTCACGAGGGCGCAAAAACGATACGATACGATACCATGGAACAAAAATGGGTATACACCAGATTTCGATCGAGACCAGGATATAAAAAAGGGGGAAGAAGGGAGTCAATATAATAACACCAATGATATTTTTTTATGACTGCTATTATACTAAACCAAGGAGAAGAAAACACCGACAAGAAAAAAAGGGAATCAGAGGATCGCCAAGGTCCGCAAAAGGAGTAGATTCTCGCTAGGGCAGGGAAAAGGGTTAAATATAATTGCTACTGGAGAGTTCAAAACCCCCTTGCGTATCAAAACCATCCTTTCACCTTGCGGGATCCCCTTTCCCATCTTCATACCCTCCGAAAAACGCCTCGCTTACTATATGGAAAGGCGGGATGTACAGCCAAAAAAAGAGAGCGCCGAGAAACGCGGGTGTGGATGTGAGAGAGAAAAGGCTTAGAGCGCCGAGTATAGTGTCGTGTTGATGTGAGAGGGTTGGAGAAGTGTGCCCCTTATTGCTGCCAGGGGGTCTGCTGCGCAGGTCGAGGGAATACGGGCACTGTTTCGAGTTGATCAAGGCCACCTCCGATAGGTGCTTGATTGTGTTGCCATCCCGTGCCTGTGGCGTGGTTTACAAAGGCACCATGGCGGAAAGGATTTGTGCTTCCAGTAGGCTGAGGAGCAAGTGCAGCTCCCGCCGTCTGGGGTCGCTGCGGTTCTTGGGTTTGCGCTGGCAGCATCGAGTGCCGGGCAAAGGGGTTCGTACCAGTTGGAGTTGGCTGTAAAGCAGCAGCTTGTTGTTGTTGTTGTTGCGGCTGTTGAGTAGGTTGTTGGAAAGGTGAATTGGAAGCTTGCGCAAATGGCGACGTGTTCTGCCCTAGTGATCGAGCGAACGGGTTTGTTGATTGCCGGTTCAGCGCAGGCGTTGAAACGGAAGACGGCATCTGGTTCCCCTGAGCACCTGTTTGCTGGGCCAGGAGCATGGACTGCCTGAAGGGATTTGTACTCTGTTGCCCTGTTGCCATTGGCTGAAGACCACCGTTCTGCACTGGTTGAAGTCCTCCATTCTGTACTGGCTGTTGACCTGCTGGAGAAGCAGCAGTCGGGAAGTTGGCCACTGAGTCTTGGGGAATCGGCGCAAGAGAGCTCGGCTGGAATCCAGGTTGTGAGGTGAACCCTCCGAAGCCGGCGCCGGTAAAGCTGGGTTGCAAGCCTTGAGGCTGCTGCACAAATGCGCCTGTGGGCTGCGGCTGCTGGAAGGGGCTGTTGTTGGCTGCAAAGCCTGTAGGTTGAGTACCGAAGCCATTCTGCTGGAACTGCATGCCTGTCGGTTGCTGTTGGAAGGGCTGTGCTTGGTTGGTGGTCACACCCAGCGGCGTCTGGTTTTGCTCGATTGAGTCGAAGAAGTCGATCAAATCAGGATCAGGGCCCTTATTGGCTTGGGGTTTCGACTCGGAAGGCTTGCCGCCAGTTGAAGAAGCCTTGATGATCTTGGGGAAGGGGTTGTTGGAGGCTGGTTCGGGGAAGTCGAGACTCTTCTTCTTACTGAGGGTCGCCTGTTTAGAGCTTGAGCTCCCGCCCCCGTGCTTTTTGACATCCTGCTCAGCGAGATACTGCCTCCGGTGGACCTCAAAGTCTGGATCGTTCAGGTACTCCTCAAGCTGGCGTCCCAGGTTGACAGGAGCATGCTTGAGCTTTGGAACCTCGACTCGTGTGTGGTGCTCGTACTGCCGGGCAACGCTGAGGTATTGGACCACGTAGTCTGTCTGCTTGGTGAACTTGCGGTAAATCGCCATGGCACGCTCGGCATCGACCTTTGACATTTCGAAAAAGTGGCCTAGGGAGACGGGTCTTGGTCAGTAAAGGAGGCGGACTGAGACATGAGGGGGAGGGGGAGGGGAACCAACCGAGAATGCTAATCAACCCTTGGTTAAGAACCTGGAACAGCGCCAACAAGTCCAAGACAAGCAATCGAAAGACGGTTATAGTGATTTCGTTTTCGGGCTCGTTTTCCATGACCTGAGCAGGAGTGTTAGCGCTTCAATGTCTGGAGGCGTTGGAAGCAGCGCAATGGATGGGCGATGCTGCCATGTTCTCTGTGTTCACGTACATCGCACTTTAGCAAGGCCTCAAGCTGGTGTTGCACCACCTCCGTCTCTCGTAATAGACCCTTTTCGACCGAAAGCTTCTCCAGTCTTGACTCGGGGGCGCGGACCCAATCGGTCTTGGTATCTCGGTATGCGCGCGCTCGCTCGGACAAGTAATAGGCATAGTGTCGAATGTTGCGACCTTGAGTTTGGGCTATGAATTCGTCAATCATCACGTTCGGAGATGCCCGTTCGACCCATGTCGTAGATAGTAGCACATACCATCTGTGAAGCTGCTTGTTGCCAACAAGTTGCGGTGCGTTGAGAGAAAGGCGAGTGTGACGTCTGGTGACCCCTCCCGAATCATGAGATGCACAGTGATGAGACTCTTGAAGACGACGGTCCATGTGGAATCGCGGAGGCGGTTTGTGAGGGCGCGAAAGACTTCGCCGACGCCAGCTTCGCCGGAATGGGTAGCGACGAGGATGTGTTCGATATACTTTGTCTTTGGAGGGGCATTCTAAGGAGAGGAGCTTGCATCAGCATACCAAGTACACGTCTGCAGAACAAGACAAGAGGCGCGAGACTTGAGAACTAGATATTCCGAATCCCGTGCTGCATGCAAGCAGTGGTTCAGACAACGCACCTTGATCTTGGTTGCGCCCTTGACGGACTTTTCAAAAGAGCTAGACATATTGCTAGCGATCAGGACTTCGGCCGAGCTGTGTGACGGGAGAAGATAGCTTCAAGATTCGTGGCGCCGGATGAGAGGGGGAAGGTTCGGAGTATGGAGGTTGAACTGCGTGGCCGGGATGAGGAAGCAGACGGCCGGCGGTCGGAGGGTGAGGCGGAGGAGGAAGAGATGGAGGATCGACTCGAGATGCTGTCTTGGTGGAAGGTGGTCGTCGCAGGCGGTAGCCGTCACGTCGAGTTGAGTTGAGCGCTTTCAAGTCGCCAGCGCAGAGATAGAGGAACACGAAAAGAAAGAGAGAGAGTGCCCAAGGATCCGCATCCGCGCCGGGTGACGTGGACGAATTTGGGGCGTGGCGGGACCGGGGGGGGTGTGCGTTGTCAGGTTGGAGG
>SSHR01004158.1:0-12983 GCA_006518225.1 Fusarium neocosmosporiellum | reverse complement strand
TACGATTATCAATACTCTTTCTAATGGAAGCAAGAGAAACGCTGACGCACTAGCGACCGCCACCACACTGACCACGGGCTGACGGGGCCGCTGGCTGAGGCCATGCATGTGCTGTATGGGTGTATATAACGTACAGGAGGGAGGACTTGAGATGGATGCTGTTGACTCAGCTGGTCTCCAGCAGAATACTACTCGGACCCAGTCGAGGTGGCGAGTATCTGACCCAGCCTGGGCTTTAATTCATTGACATATCTCCTTTCCCTTTTACTTCTGAACTCGCAACATCTCCAACTTCAATCGCACCGAAGAGAGCCCCCAACATGTCGGCCGCGGTCGGCGTCGACCTCTACGCGAGCAGCACCAACGAAACCCTCCACAGGCCTTGGCTACCCGTCTCGGAGCTCCCCACAACACATCTCCAACAAGGGGCCATCGCCATCATCTTCTTATTTCCCGTTCTTGCTTTTTTGGTCTGGGGTGTGCGCATGTACTCCAGATGGAGCACCAAACAAGTGGGAATTGGTACGATCTCCACTGGATCTGGTCAACGGATGACTTGCATCATGATTGCTTCTTCTTGCTAACTTGGTGTTTTTGGTTAGACGATTGGCTGGTCACAGCCGCCATGGTACGACGCCTCGTTTGTCTTTTTAAAGCCGCATGCTAACGTGCTCCAGATCTTCTCAATTGGATTGACAATACCGACGTATTTCTGTATATTCCCTCACAAACAAAAACATTGTTCAATGGCTAACAAGATGCAGTTTTTAAATACCAATTCATCGGTTTCCCTTCTGAAGATGTCCCCGACACATACAATGCCGAACCCTCTCTCTTCTGGAACTGGATAATGCAGGTCCTCTACAACCCGATCCTGGCTCTCGTCAAGTCATCAGTCCTCATCTTCCTCCTTCGCTTAGGAGGGCATCGCCGGAGCATTAGATGGTCCATCTACGCCCTCAACACATTCAACCTAGCACAGATGTTTGCTATCTTCATCACCGTCATCTGTCAGACGATTCCAATCAGGGCGTACTGGGACAAGTCCATCAAGCCACAACGCGAGATTGACTCGCCGCTATTCTATGTCTCGACGGCCATCATCACCATCATCACGGACTTTTTGGTCCTGCTGATTCCATTCTGGGTCTTTCTCGGCCTCAAGATGCGGATTGCTGCCAAGGTGGGCTTGATAGTCGTCTTCCTCGTGGGTGGCGTGTAAGTGGTGTCAAGATTTCACGATGCATTCCCCCAACTAATTGTCCTTTCTAGGGTAACTGTCGTCGCGATTATTCGAGTCCACGAGTTTCGCAAAAAGTTTTATCACATCGACCCCAACTACGATCCCAGAAACTCGCTAGGAGAGACGTTAAGTAATATCGAGGTCAACCTCGCCATCATTGCCTCGTGTGGTCCTGCTCTGCGTCCCCTCTTTCGCAGAATGTTCCCTGGTCTCTTTTCAAACAAGAGCAGCAATGAAGCCGTGGATTACAACACGCCCAGCAGGTACGGCAATAGTACTGGGCTACGACATACAACCGCGACCGGGTCCTTTCCCCTCAAGGATATCCATCTCAGCAAGACACACACCGAGATTCGTGGCCATTCGCCCAATGGCAGCGAGGAAGAGATTATGACGTATAATGGTATTATCCGGACAACAGCTGTAAGTCATGTTTTCGCAAGGATAATTTTATCACATGTGCTCATACCGTCTAGGTCGATGTCAAATATGACCAAGCAACACTGTCTGATAGAGAGTCGGGTCGGGAATATACCGAGCAGGTGAACCGGAGTATGGCATGAGTACATATACAGCATGTCTTGGGCAGCATGCCCTGTAATAAGTCCAGTATAAAAAAGATATCCTTCCAATAGGTTCATCTCGTGAATGAATGCGTGATTGGAACGCGGGGCTGTCTCACTTGGTCAGCAGGCAACAATACGCGACGCGACGCGTTATCTCGTTAAGTCCGAGATGGTAGATCGTATTAATAATGCATCTCACAAGTACCCACTTGATACTCCGGAATCTAGCACGTAATCGTACTGCCGAGCACGCGAGATCTCAACCAGTCTTAAAAATCGCGGGGAAATCTGAACTCCCTGATCCTTTGAACCTCTCACAACACCTCCACAGCAGCCTTTATCGTGTTACAACGTTTCAAAATGGTTACTAGTGACCCAGAGTCCTCCCGTGGGACGACAGAGCATACTCCATTGCTCGGAGACCGGCCCCCTCAGGTCCAGGGTGAGGGGTCCGAGTCCGGACCGGAAGCGGAGCCGACGCCCGAGGAGAAGACGCCGAGGAGACGATACGCCTGGCGCATATTCTGGAGCTTGCTATTATTGATTGTGATTGGGGTCTTTGTGAAGGGATGGATCGATGCCGATGAAACCGATGTACCAACCCTCTATCCTTTATGTGATGGCTCTGTGTTAATATTTGCTCCAGTTCGACTTGAAAGGAGCCCTCAAGCGCGCGCTTGGAGGAGGGCTCAGCGGCGCGGCAGCTATGGTGTTGCAAGTTTTACTTCTCATGGTAGGTTCATGTCTTATGTGTTGGATTTGTCCCTTTTCTGACATCACAACAGCCGCTGCGAACAATAATGAACTACCAATATCGCCATGGCACATCATTCACAGTTGCTACGCGAACTCTGTACGAAGAGGGAGGAGTTCGACGATACTACCAAGGCATCGCCCCTGCACTTGTCCAAGGTCTATAACCAAATAATTCGAGCCCATGGCGTTCTTCATTCTGACTTGATACAGGACCCGTCTCAAGATTCGGAGACACAGCTGCCAACGCCGGCATTCTGGCCTTGCTCCAGTCAAACCCATACTTGAGAAACCTACCGTCGCCCATCAAGACTATTTTTGCGTCTCTTTGGTAATGGAACTCTGGTGAAACCGAATCCACATGTGCTGACGTTGTACCAGCGCGGCGGCTTTCCGCATGATCCTCACCCCCATCGACACACTCAAGACTACCCTCCAGGCCCAAGGAGCCCGCGGAACAGCCCTTCTCAGACGACGCATCAAGTCGAATGGAATCGGAAGTCTATGGTGGGGCGCATTTGCTACTGCGGCTGCTACGTTTGTTGGACATTACCCCTGGTTTGCCACTGTAAGATGACGGCTCCTCTATCCTGGACTCTGGCTTACAGTCAACAGTACAACTTCTTATCCGAAGTTATTGCTGAGCCAGCAAAACACCCGCTGTTTTGGTGGCTACTACGACTAGCCTTTATCGGCTTCTGCGCCTCGATCATGTCGGATTCCATCTCCAACTCTCTGAGAGTGGTCAAGACCTATCGCCAAGTCAATGATACCAAGGTTTCATATGGTAGGATTCGGCCAGAGAACAAAAGTCCTTGCAGGATCTAGACTAATTTCATTCCAGGCGAAGCTGCGCGTGCAGTCGTCGTTCAGGACGGCATCACGGGGCTTCTAGGTCGTGGTCTCAAGACCCGCATCTTGGCCAACGGCCTACAGGGGATTCTCTTTTCCATCCTTTGGAAGTTGTTCTTGGATCTGTGAGTCAGCTTCCTGTCGATCCTTGTTCCTTCGCTGACCCCGAGCCAGGTGGGAGAAAAAGACGCAAACGTAGGCTCAGCCACCCCTCGATGTGAAAGTTGTACGAGGTCAGTGGCCTGAGATTGTACATGTCACATGCCTCATTCGGACCCCGCCAAAGGAAATTGCTATCTGCATTGCACTGGAGCTGGCTGACGGGGAGGCGGGCTGTCAACGCAGCTGGTTGACTCCATCACAGTCGATGCTTGCAGCACAACAGAGATAATCTTGGGCTCCTCTGCTGAATTTATAAGAATTCTTTTAAGGAAATAGGCTGCTAAATACGGAATAGAATAGTATACAAAGCATAAAAGAGCATCATGATAAGACGTTGGATTGGCGGTCTCAGTTACCAAGTCGGCGCAGCAGTTTGTCCTGGCCATTAAGGTTCATGTCAGCTGTCATTGATTTCAATGCATTGCTTCCTAGATGTATGTTTTTAAAGTTTGGGAATGTCTTAGATCCTTCACGAGGCAGTGTAATGCACTCATCGTCGCTGGCAATGAATTGTCAGAGATCTTCATGTTGAGAGCGTTGGCGCAAGTTAATATCCCTGCCATTGCAACTGCCCAGACCTGTATATGGGTCCGGAACTCGCCATTTCGAGGCCTTGCATTGGTTGTTCTGCACCCATACTTGCGTGGTTTTGGCGAGGCCTTTCTCCGTTCCTGGAGCTTACATTGAACCTGGTCTAGAAGCCTCGGCTCAGCCTCTCTTGGACAGCGCCACCAGGGCATAGTGCGTACGGTTGAGATGATGTCCGAACCCCCTGTCAGCGCTCCAGATGGGGCTTGCCTTGGCAATAGACTGCTGTAGATACGTCTGCAACTTTGCTTTTTCGTGGACCTTTTGTTAGAGGCCGACATGAACCCGCGCCGAGAGTGCACAGGATCATCAGAGGCGCGCATTGGCTTTCATGCGCGTCTTTGGCGGTACCTGACCGCATGTCTTTAACCTTGACCATCACCTTGGGAGAATTCTATATAAGTCGACCGTGATGCCGCTGAATCAGAGACATCAACACCAGCAGCCGACATCTCACGCCTGAAAACCTCATTATCACATTACCACTCATAGCCAATACATTGTCATCTTCTCCCAAGCCACCATGAAGCTCGTAAGCTCAGCCATTGCATCATTTCTCAATAGACAAGTGTAGCTACTAATCCTGTCTCCCTAGATCTCTGTCCTCTCTCTCATGGTCCTCGCCGTCCGGGCTGCGCCAACCCCTGATGAAGCCACCGACGTGGACGCCGCCAGGTCGTTTGCCGAATCCTTCACTGGCACCCTTGAGCTCCCTGCTGGCGTCGAGGTTCCCGACAAGGGCATTGAGGCCCGCGCCCCCCGCAGCTGCTACTTTGACTGCATAATCAGGCAGGGGTGGTTTTGCAACGGAATGTGTTCTGGCCGGACGCCTCTGAAGAACCAGATGTCCTGTGTTAGCAACTGCCAGTCGGCCGGTCAGCCCGGATGCGCCAAGACCTGCTCCAAGTAAATGCCTCCTCCTGGGACTTTCGGGGGGATAACTGGTGTGAGGACTGAATGACGGGTCTACGTGACTATTTTTGAAGTTTGAAGAGATACTTCGGAGCTTTCGAGTGTCACGCAATAGTCTGGCAAGATGTACATAGGTTTGGATCACCTAACATTTACCCAGTTTGGGTAAGAGGCAATAGAGTCCTGCACCTCCAATCATTTGGAGTAGCATATCCTCACAGTACGCTGCTTACAGATTTGTCGAATGTAGCTATAGTGCTAGTCTAAAGATGGCGATGCGCTTCGAAACAGCTCGCCAAGGTCTGTACCAAGCAACATCGAGTGTAGCGATACTCCGACTAGTGGCAGACACATAGAGATTTGATGGAAGCTAACGCAAGATGTGTGCTCCGGCACTATGCGGTGGCCCGCCCGGTACCTCATTTGGTTCAACTTGTTTGAGGTAAGTCGCACAGAAAGACGTAATGTTAAGACTACATACACCGAGGTGGCACAACCATGTTCTTCCGATCCGAGGACACCCTCAACAACCCTCAGGTTTCGTCAAAACCTGCCCATCGCACATGATGATTCGTACCTCTCCACTCGGTCAAAGTCACCCGCAGACGGGATCTGTTGAACCGTCTGCAGAGGGCAGGACAATTCTGCAGCATTTCAACTAAGACTGGAGAGGTGCAGCAAGCTGAAAAAACTGCCGACGAATCCGTGTCTCTTATCGTCACACATGTCTCACTTGCGACATCGCGATATCTGATTGCCGAATCTCAGATGGTGAGATAGTCGCTTGAACAAGGCCTTGAGAGGGAATAAGTCGTAAATGTGCGCTCAACCAGAAAAGCTCAATAGAAAACTGGCATAGTAGTGCTATGATGTGGTGGGATTAAATTGAAAGTTTTCCCGAGTTTACAACTTGCTTGTCGTGCGCGTAAATCACGATATTAGACATATTGATGATAGTACAGCTAACGCGTTTACTTGGCTCTTTCAGGTATTTAAGACCCTACTCATCCCTCTCATTTTCTCATCCTCTCATACCAGCATCGACTCTACAATCTACATCCCTCTCTACACAGTCAATCTTCTTCCACTTGTTCGTATCATCCTGGGCGTCAATCTCTTCTGAGCATAGACCTTAACCGATCCACCCGTGACAGTTCAACTACCTCACAACTGATCACCATGGCTACCACCAACGACTCCTCTATCCTCTTCTACCTTGTCGCGAGCCACACCAAGCTCAACTTCGACTACACTCCTCAGTGGGGTCGCGGAAGCCCCAACTCCTACATCGACAACCTCACCTTCCCCCGCGTCCTGACCAACAAGGCCTACAAGTACCGTGTTGTCAAGGCCGGTCAGGATCTGGGAGTGCGTGATCCCTACTCTGTGCAGTCTGACGGCTCGCAAAAGGTCAACTTCCTCGAGTACAACGCCGGTCGTGGCATCGCCGACACCCAGACCATTCAGGTCTATGTTGTCGATCCTGACAATGGCAACCAGTACCTCGTTGCCCAGTGGAAGTGAGATAGGTAGAGCATAACGACTCTGATGATCATGTTCTCTCCAAAGAGTCGAGTGCCTTGCATAGTTGGATGCAGTGGTGATGGGTAGGATGGAATCAGGCAATGTTAGGTAGCCCAGCCACGCCAATCATATCATTGACTGCCTCAAGCTAAGAACATCGCTTAATTCCTAAAAATCCTTTTGGTAGTCTTGTTTCATGCCAACAGTGCCAACCGTTGTGTGATGTTATAACGTGTATAGACTACACTGGTTTGGCCTTGTATTTTGGCCCTTCACTGCCATAACGAAGACACTACAACAGTTCCAACAGCGAGAAGGATAATCATCACAGTTGTAACCCAAATCTCGGAGTGGATCCGTAGCGCAAAAAAGTGATTTGTATCACTCCCCTTTTCGCTATTAGGATCGAACCATACCAGCGTGGTGCTGAAATAACTACAATAGGGGTGTTTGATGCTTTCTACAGAAAGTCTTGCCTTTTTGTTCTTTCCATTCCTAGATGTATCTGCTGACTTATCAAAAACAAGTTCATTGGCAAATAGAAAAGAACAGTCATGGCTATTACCCGCACTTGACGGCATGTCCTCTTTGCAATTAAGGCTAAAATTACATAAGCTATATAGCGGAATTTTAAAGCGTATTCTTCTAGCTATATAGCATAAGTGTTTTGCTTGCTTATTTATTTTCCTTGTTTATTACAGATATTAGAGGTAATAAGCATAAGCTTCTAAAATTAGTAGAGAAACGAGGCTCAGAGTTACAAGGAAGCATGTGTATACAAAACCAGCGGCTTAGTTACGTATCAGATTAGAGAGAGAAGAGTAAACTAAGGTAGTGTTGAAACTACGCTCCTAGCCCTAGACATTCACTCCAACCTCGGCGTTTCATTTGTTGAACCTCCCCCCAAGTGTGCCCCCCCGCAAGGCTGCGACACCGCTCCGTGTCCTTATCAATCCAGTTGACGATCCTGTTCTCTGACTTCAGATCCCATCATCAGTTCCGGTTCTAATTCGGAGGTCGTGTTTGTCAGTGACGTGGAATCAAGAGCATAAACAAGGGCCTCTTACGTGAATTGTGGCGTGAGGGCTGCCTTGGTAATAACAAAACGATACACACCAGTCTCTGGTGACTGGAGCTCCAGAAATTGCAGTTGCGTCGCCGTCTGCTGCGGCTGGGAAAGCCCAAGCCGCCTCCAGGTGACCATCTGATGACGGGATGACTCCGGCCGGGACGGGAAATGTGATGTTGGCGTTCTTCGTCACCTCGATGCGCCGAGACTCGGATCCTCGAATGAGGCGGAGTCCCAGCACACCCGTGAGTTTGAGGTTGGTGAGGAGGGCAAGGAAATCTGCTAGGAAGGAAGGATCTACGGACTGCAGGTCGTCGGCCTCGCTGGAATCCTCGTCGAGGAAGAACTCGTACGGCATCAGGTGCCCGTCACCATCGGCCGTCCAGGACTGAGGTCGGATGAGCCGGTCATACCTGCGGAGAGAACCGCTCACTCCATCTGGGCGGGGTTTCTGCCACGGGGTAGAGGTGCCGTTGACGTCGACCAGGATCTCATCGTCTCCGAGGTCAAAGTGCCGATGGACCAGGGCCACTCCAAACTGATTGGCCACGTTGTAGCGGGCGAAGAGATCTCGGAAGTGAGACTGGAGCAAGACCTGACCGCCGCTGGACTGAAAGGCTTCGTAAGACTCTTGCAGGCCGGGGAGCAGCTGGAATGCCTGAGGGCTGTACGGGGTGATGGTGTCCATGGTTTGTGGTTGTTGGGTGAGGTAACTGAGCATCTCTGGTGCAGATGTCATGAGATGTAGGTACTTATAGGCCGCCGAGGTCCTATCTACGGACCGAACGGATAACCTAACTAGGAAATTGGAATTTACGATGCATTCACTTCTTTCCGGATAACTTGTTTGGGTCAGATCCGACAAAACCACGGGCATGAAAACGAAAAGCCGTATTTCAGGTGATGGACGCCATTTGCACTTTCAGCATAACGAATCCCATCACCCTGGTCCAATGTCACCACAACCGTACACGCTGATTAATACTCTGCAAGGAGCCGCATTTTTCAGGGTCTCAGCTTCCCCTCGTTTGATTTTCGTCTTGCCGTCGACTTGGTGTCCCTCGGACTGGGACGCCACAGAGGACGTAAGACACCAGCCTCCATGCATCTCTCCCCGACCCTTCGCATTCCCCATCATTCGTTTCCAGTCCGGCAGTCATCTCCATCTCAAGGAGCAAAGAGATAGTTCCATCATTATAGACGAGCTGGTTAAAGCCGTGGCTAGGAACAAGGAAGATGGAAAGAGAATGGTCGTGCTGCTACGAAGATGTAAGAGACTCCGATGAAGACAGACAGACCTTATAGTTTGAGGACAAAACGAGTAAAAGGTCATTGTTATACGTCTGGAGGGACATATCCTCGCTTCAAGGCTGGTAGAAAATAGTGAAAATAAAGAACAATGAGGTAAAGACGGCCATGATCAATCCTGTTTCCTGCCAACAACTCCGCCCTTTCTCAGTCCAAACCAAACGACAATGGTAACAGCCGAACAACTGGAAAAGATGGTCCAAAAGGCCACTCGATAACCTTTCATCAACGCTTTCTCGCGTTCTTGGATTCCAGAGTGCTCTGTGACGGATGCTGCGATTGCGGCGGTGATGGCCAGCCCAACGGAGTTTCCAAACTGCCCGACTTCGTTAAATACACCTCCGGCGAGGGACTGCATCTCAGGAGGGTAGGCATCAGAGATGACCAGATTGGACGCGGTGAAGAGTACTGGATTTATTAGAACAAGTTCGGCGCCAGGGCAATGCGATACATACCATCTGGGTTAACAGGTGAGAGAAACATGGCCCAAAACGGCGCAAGCCAGTAGTTCTCGCCAACATCGACTGTGGCCATCAAAGGTGAGGCTATCATGGTGATCAATGCCGAGACAACAGCCATAGTGCGCACTTTGACACGGGCGATAAGCAATCCGGTAATGATGTTGACTGCAACGCCCATAATGACATGAGGGAGGAACCGTAGAGAGCTTTGCAATGCCGATAGACCTTGGACCTTTTGAAAGCTTTGATTGCATGTTAGTTTTGAGCGGTAAGCAGTGACTACACAACTTACAACAAGATGGTGAAGTATTCGATACCGTTCAGTGAAGCCCAGCAAAGAAAGACTGCGATACACACCGAGGTAAAAGACCGATTTTTCCAGAGATCGTTTGGTATAAGAGCCGGCCTCTCACGTTTGACCTGGTAGTTCATCCAGAATGGAAATGTGATCAACAAGACGATGGCAGTTGTCAAGAGGACAATGTTGGATGCGTCGTCGAGCTTTTTATAGGACGACGATAGCATGGCGAACACATATAAGAGCATGCCGAGTGCCACACTCATTGTAGTGGCACCAACCCAGTCAATCTCGTGCATCAGCCGAACAGTCCATTTTCGTTCAGATTCGGTGTGGACGGATGGTAGAGACCAAATGGCGCAAGTCGAAAGACAAAAGTTGATGATGGCCATCATGTAGTAAGCCCATCGCCAGCCGATTGTATCAGTGAAGATGCCTCCGAGAACCAAGCCAAGAGCATAGCCCAAAGGACTGCCCATGCCATTCATGGCAAAGGCAATGTTTCTCCAAGGACCTCTGGGGAATGTGTTGGAGATTAAGCTCACAGCGGTGGGCAAGCACATCGAAATAGATGCACCTAGCAACGTTCGAAAGACGATGATCTGGATCCCAGTTTGAGCGAGACCAACTGCCAGCGTGAAGATGACGAAGAGATAGCTGCCCGTCACCCACATCAACTTGGCACCAATCACATCAGCAACGGCACCAAAGATGAGAAGTAGACAACCAGCCGCGAGCGCATACACGGCAGCAGGCCACAAAATGAGGCTTTCTCCGAGACCAACGTCATCGGCAATCCGCGGAAGAGCAGCAATGAGAATTCCGGAGCCCATGGTGTTGAGGAAGCTGATGCCAGCCAAAGTTACGATGACGGTCACGCCTCTGATATTGGAGGCACCCAGAGGTTGTGAGTGAGCCGAAAGGTCTGGGTCTGCTGGCGCAGCGGTATCGACATCTTGGCCAAGAGTTGACGCGGGGCGAGTGGAGGTGGTATTCGCATTGTTCGTATTGTGCGATTTGATCTTGACATCAGGAGCAATCGGTTCTAGGGGAATGATTGCGGCGTGAAGCGAAGTGACGCTGCCACTAGTCCTGGCCATGTTGAAGTTCTAATCCACTGAGACGTTGTGGGTTGGAGTTGGGTTGAGGTTGAATTGATTTTGGGCCTTTTCTTCCTTTGTCGACAAGGCCTTTAAATGTTAATAAGCATCATGACTGACAACTAAAGGGCGCGCACCCATGTCATCGAATGACATCACGTCAAGTGGCTTGCCAAGTCGGACTCATACCTAACTGACCAAACACTTTTTTATCCTCTCAACGTCCCTATCTATGAGCTGCACGAGAAACATCTATTGAGGTCCTGATATCAGCTGTCTTGTTTGTATCCCAATCAATGCCCGTCACGGGCACTGTTATTATGCAGGTGGCCTCAGTCTTGCTTCGCCGCAGCGCTGGGGCGTTTCCCCAGGCGCCTGCAGGCACTGCCACCCACGTTGTTCAGTGAGAAGCAACAGATGCTTGGGGAGAAGATGGCCGAACAGTGCGCCATGTGTCACAGCCAGTTTGCCTTGCAGCAGCGATGGCCAACAGATCAACGCCACGACCCAGATCAGTTTCTTTGGTGCTGGTTCGCGGCCACAAGGTCAGAGGTCTATTAAATCAGTCTATCGGCCCAAGATTTGCGAAATCTCCTCGTCGCAATTCAGCCAATTGCGTAATCGAGCAACGGGTCAACCCACCATGTCTGACCCGGGAACATGTTTGGCCATTGTGAGCCTGGCGCTGCAGGTGTCAAAGGGCCTGCTTGGTTACTACGACCTCTGGACACATGCCGACGAAGGTGTCGCCGAGATTCAGCGATCCCTGCTTGCCCTGGCAAACATATTTACACAGTTTGAAATCACCCTCGAAAATCCCAACCTTTCGGAAAACATCATCTTAATAGTTCGAACCACCATGAAGGGCTGCGATTCTAACGTGAAGAAGCTAGAAGAGATGTTGGAGAAGGTGAAGAGGGAAGGGGCCCCAGAGAAGCTTCGAGCAAAGCTCAAAAACTTCAATCGACGAATGCTTCAGATCTTCCAACATGTGGAGATCATGCGGGTACAGTCTGTTCTCAACGAACTGCACGAAGATTTGAAAATGGCCGTGAACCTCCTGAGCTTGTAAGTCAGCGATCCGAAGCGAAGTTGCAAGACCCTGTTCTGACCCTCATACAAGAAACACCACGGCGACCAGTCTGGATGATCTGAGAAAAGTTCATGCGGATCTGACTGCCCTCAAAAACTCGAATAAAGAGCGCATCGAAATGGAGAAAGGTAGATGCTTTGCCCCGATCATTGATTCCTTTGCTGACACTGCTTGCTGTAGAAAAAAAAAGAGAGGCTCGAAGACGTGCCTTGATTGAGTGGCTGGCTGCCCCTGACGTCTCTGCCACTCATTTGTCCGCACAGAATGTGCGAGAAGAAGGAACTGGAGGATGGTTCCTGCAAAGACAGGAATTCCTAGAATGGACCAATACTGGACGAAGCATGTGGCTTGCTGGTGACGGTATGTACTCCCTGATAAAATGCCAGTGATTGTGCGTGAGCTAATGTTTTCGAAGTTGGATGTGGAAAGACGGTTCTCTGGTAGGTTCAACCCAGACTGTTGACCCTAGAGCCTTTTTACAGCAAATTCTAACCAGAATAGCTCTTCCGTCATCGAAGAGTTGAAAAGCAGGGCTCCCGAGCGTGGTGATCGAATCGCCTATTTTTACTTCACCTTGAATGATACCGGTTGTCATGGTATTATGAGACGAAACTCAAGCGACATATAACCTACCACAGATCGCCGCTTTTAAGGCCTTTTCGCTCGCTAGCTCAGCTTCGGCTCAGCTATTCATCAGCCCCCCTCGGCCCCCATCAGCTCTGATCACCCCTTTGGCTGAGCAGAGCCCACTGGTCGCTCTTGATCCCATTTCTGGGCCCTTAACCTCTGGGTCTCGCCATCCCCTTTAATTCTCACGGGCGTCATGGCATCCCAACCAAGGTTAGCCTTAGATCTTTTTTTGGGATTAGGATCTTAGTTCTTAATCCTTAATAAAAGTCCTAGAACTTAACTATAATTAAATTCTTTTATATTTAGAAGTAATATATCTTAATATAAGGCTTTTTACTTTTAAGACTTAATTATATAATAAAATAAGTAATTTATATAAACCTATATAATATCTTTTTTTTTATTTATATTTAGACCTTTATAT
>SSHR01004157.1:0-10734 GCA_006518225.1 Fusarium neocosmosporiellum | reverse complement strand
CCCCCACAGCCACAGCAAACCCAGGCACCCCAGCCGCCCCAGCCGCAACCCTCGCAACCAACCCAGCAAGTGCCGCCTTTGCAGCAGCAGCAGCCTTACTGGCAACCTTCGATGCCCCAGCAGCATCACCATCACCAGCCTCAGCCTCAGCAGCAACAACCTCAGCAACCTCAACAGCAGCCCCAGCAACAGCCCCCGGCCGCGCAGCAAAACTGGGCATACGGCGGCTACAACCAGGACTCATTCCCCTCTGTGCCGCAGCACGACCCTGTGCCACAGCAACCTGTCAAAGAGGAGGCATTGATTGAGTTGTAAGATTTTACAGTGAGGTCATGGTGAACCAAGAAGTTACTTGTGCGGTGCAGATCCTCTTAGATGACTTGGACTGCGGCGTTGAACGGATTTGTTGTTTGTTACAGAAGAGAATGAATGTATTCTAAGTCATGTCAACTTGATCAGGCATAGCTGACTACAATTCCATGATTTGTGAAACCGCTCTCATGCGTTGTCGGTCAGATGTGACGTGACAGATTGCTTGCTGACCGTTGCAGTTATCAAGCCGAGCTCGACGTACGAATCAAGTAATTCGAAGCGGCAGAGGATCCAACAGCTTGGTAATCCAAGCAATAAACGTCCGTCACTAGGCTTCTGAGCCGCCGGCACTTCCACACCGGCGGGCTAATGCAGCTCGGAAAACCCACACGGGCCAATCGGCGAGCCACGGCCGCCCACGCCGCTCACCTAGGAGGGTAGCTCCGCAGGACGCGGCGCCGGCGCCGGAGGCGCAATCCTGTTCCTGTCCCGGGTTCGGCGGGGCGGCCACGGAGCTTGAGTCATAAGCTGTGTGGTGGGTTTTTTTCTCCTTTTGGAGTAAACGTAACTTGTCAATTGATGGTTTAAATAGAGACCTGATCCTCTTATTGCACTCTCATCTTGTCAACTTGACATCCATCTTTCACTTACTTGACAAGGTTTCGTCATATATCGCTCACCCAGTCTGACCTCACTTCACACAACATGGCCCCGACAATTCATCTCGTCCGCCACGCCCAGGGCTTCCATAACCTGTCCATCGAGAACGAGCAGCTGCCCGACCCGGACCTGACACCCCTCGGCGAGGAGCAGTGTGCCGCCCTCCGCGCCGCGTTCCCCCACCACGACAAGCTCACCAAGCTGCTAGCCTCACCCATGCGCCGTACCGTCTACACCTGTCTCCACGCTTTTGGTACCGACGCCCTGCTTCCCATCACCGCTCTGCCCGTCTTCCAGGAAGTCTCTGCTCAGCCATGCGATATTGGATCGCCTGTGGCCAAGGTGCGGGCCGAGTTCGAGGGCAAGGCCGACTACGCTGGTGTGGAGGAGACGTGGCGTGAAAAAGGGCCCAGCAGCAAGTATGAGCCTACGCTGGAGAAGCTCACGGTTCGAGGAAGGGAGGCCAGGAGGACGTTGAGAGACATTGCTGGCAGCGGGGACGAGCACATTGTAGTTGTGTCCCACGGAGGATTCCTTCACTTCCTGACAGATGACTGGCACGGTGTTCCTGATGGACGAGGTATGAACGAGAACCCCCCCCCTTTTTTGAAGAAGAAGAAGAAGAAGAAGTTCTGACCAAGATGACAGCTACTGGCTGGTCAAACTGCGAGTTCCGCTCATACCAGTTCGTCGACCCTACTGGCGAGGATGAGGACGCCGCGCTTCGCGAGACCGAGGAGAGCTGGCAGCGGCGAGAGGGCAGCACGATCCCTCCCACACAGACGGAGCAGCGTGAACTGAGACCGATTGTGTTGGAAAAGATTGCTCCTCACTTGAACCTTTCCATGCCCAACGGGAAGCTCTAGATGGTCCAAGGGTGAGGGATCGTGTATTTAGAAATATTAACTAGACTGATAGAGATAGTCCGAATAGAAGGGGCTCAAGGTCAGCCAAATTCGCATTAATAGCTAGAATTTGATGGAACTAGCAGGAACCTAATTAGAGATGTGCTTCATCTTTCAAGCTGTGAAAGCCACTTCAGATCGCCTCCAAAACATTCACCCCTAATTACTAGACGAGCTTGTTGGCTCGTCCAGATCCTTTCTCCCGAGTGTGTCCATCACCTTTTGGATCTCCTTCCAGCCGGACTGTCGAATCTCAAGCACGACGACGGCCCAGCCAGTCTTGGCACGAAGGTCCTGCTTAAGCTGGCATCGACAAAAGCACTTGGCGTGTGAGGGCCGCTTCTTCAAGAAATCCTGGGCAGCGATATCCCAGGGACTCCCCACTTCCCAGTGGATAAGAGTTCCGTTGATGTATGGTGGTTGTTCCTTGAGAAGGCTTCGGAACTGAAAATATTGCTTCTTCTGGAAATTCTCGCGGCTGGAGTAGACGACTCGAGCAAACAATTCAAAGACAGCGTTGTCTTGATTCTTGAACATCTGCTCCTTTGCATCCAGCATCTCCTGGACATCAACAAACGTTCTGTAGGGCCTCATCAACACTTGGCCGATATCAGGGTCAGAGCTCTCGGTTTTGATAGTCGCTGATGATTGCGTTCTAGAAGACACCGAAGTTTTCTTCTCAGCTGACGGCGCGCCAGCGACGGATGATTTAGAGTTGCAAGCGCCGGATGCGTGAAGTTCAGATTCCTGCTTCGGAGCATGGCGGGAATGCTCCTGGATTTGACTCCAGTCCATGTCTTCGGGCAGGAGGGGATCATCGGTGTTGATTCCAGCTGCATTTGCGATTCTGTGGGGAGGCGAGTGTTGCAACTGAGGGTCATATTCATCCGCAGATCGCGAGTCTCGATCCCATGCTCGGACAACGCTCGACGGTGGCTGTTGAAGCTCTTCCTATGATGCCTCATCCAAAAGCTCCGTGAAGGCATCCTCATCTGATTCTTCCAGTTCGACAATGTCTGTGTCACCTTTCTGGCACGCTTGAATCCCGGAAAGCGCCTTGTCTGTAGTTTCGTCAAGTTCGCTCAAGTATTGGTCTAAGTCGGGGTCATCAAAATAGTCGGGCTTGGTCACTTCCGACGCTTGTTGAGAGGGGTCCCACGAGCTTCCTGGAGACTCGACTGGCCTAGCGCTGCTAGACTGGAGAATTGCATGAGTTTCGGAGGTACAAGTTGTCACTTGCGAAGCTTCGCATTGGCCAAGAGTGGCAAGCGCTGGAAGCGGTTCGTCGACTTGAACATTTTGGCGTTTGACTTTGTCGTAGCCTTCGCTACTATCTGAGCGCTGGCGCTTTGGTGGATGTCCAGTCAACTCGAGGCTAATTGACATGGCATGTGTCAGACAAGGAAGACATGAAATCATGGGTTTGTTTTGGATATTACAACTCACATTACTCGAGGATCACCGTGCGGCTCCATGATGAATCCGCTTCAACCGTCAGTAGGTACAGTAGTCTGTTTCAACGTCACAGCGATCGGGATTATGTCATAAGCATGTCGTTCATGTGGGTAACGGAAATGTGGACACTGGGGAACAGAAGATCATCGAGGCTCCAGAGTCGAAAGTGACGTTTCTAACATGTAAGAAGAAAGGGTCCAGAAGTTGAAAATCTCGATGTGCTGAGATCTTTGACCTGGACATCGCGACCTGGGTGATCAGGCACCTCCCCTGTTGCTCCTTCCCTCCTTCCTCTCTTCGCGACGTGTACCTAAACTCCACCAAATTCCAAAACCGGTTTTGCCGGGACGGTCGCTGGTGTCCGGAAGGTGCAGACACGGAAGGGGCGACGGGAAGAAGAAAGAAACAAGTAGGTATTCGATAGCATTGGACCAGTCACGGCTGCGTGCAGGGTCTTTGAGACTCGTTGTCGATGCTTTTTGCCTGCATCTCGACCACGAGGACAGAAGCGCGCCGGTCACCGGCAATTCTCGCCTCCTGTTCCCAGCAGAACTCCACCCCAGGCCTTATTTTAAGGACTAGATCTATCACAATCCATGCAGCCAGGCATTTTTGCCGATGCGGCCAGGGCCGAATCCATGGGATTGGCTTCGGCTATAGATGACAGACAGACATTCCCCCAATATTGAAGAAAATGGATCGCGAAGGGGATTGGAAGTGAAGCATTGGGGGGTGATTGGGGGCGGGTACACGAGTCGTCAGCCCCGCAGATTGTCCACCAACCACGGGACACGTCAGGTAGCGTCACAGAGCCTCTCCCAACGGTTGAAGGACTGCTTTTCCGGTCCTCTCGAGCTGACTACCTACGAAAGAGGGAGCCATTGGTTGAGATGATGGGCATCAACATGCAACTCGTCAAGCGGATCCCACTCGTAAATATTTGCCGAGTGTCCCGTGGGCATGTCCAGCATGCAATTTGCTAAACATCTAGGGCCGGAGTAGCCTTCACCGAAGCAATATTTCTTTCAACCACCTGCGCTGCCCCCCCATGCACGTCAGCTGGAACGAAAGCACCGAGAGGCCTGGACCGCAGCGTGCCCCCCTGAAATAGGTTCCCGGGACCCCTGAATGGCCTGCTGATAGACAGCGGAGAAGAGACCAGTCGATGGGGCCGAGGCCGGGGCTCCGCATGTGCCGTCCGTGTGACCTCTGTCTTGGTGGAGTTGGGGTTCGACAGGCGAAGGAGGGATCCACTCATGATGGCAAAAGCCGGCCGAAAATCAAACCTGCTTTTGCGCTTCTCCCCGTCGATCGATCTCCCACGGCAGTGGCACAGACGACGAGGCAGTGGTAGAGCCAGAGAAACCCCCGCCCTCCTTCCCTTTCCAGTCCCCGACTTCGCAAGCAAGCGAGCACATGTCAGGGCGGTTGAGATTACCATTGCCCATACTGTAGACTCGCCTGCCGTGTTGCTAACTCACTATGGCATTCCGAGGCGTCACCCTCCCCCTTCCCGTTCTCCTCCCCCACTCTCTCCGCCGACTCCTGGCACATTTATCTCGTGCTCCTCCTTCCTCGCCTCGACTCCCTCTCTTCTCTCCTCTCTTTGTTTCTTCCATCTTTGTTCCACATTCTCGGTCTCTATCAACGACTGCTCCTGCTTCTCCTCTCTCCGTACCTAAACCCAACCGCTTTCTCCGTTGGCGAATATCTCTAGCATCACCCACATCTCTGAGACGCCTCTACCATCTATTACATCGTCCTCCACCTTCCTGCTAGGGACGGCTCCCTTGCCACGATATCAACAAACACAGACAATCCCATCCGACTGCGTCGTGTGCAAGGATGCAATTCACAACCGTCGACGCGTCGCCTCAACTGGTGCCCAGCAAACGGGACCCCCTGGTGCCTGTCCACTCGCACTCGGTTGAAGAGCGTGAGGCTAAGCGTCCACGGACTGCCGAGGTCTTGCTCGAAGAACAACTTCCTCAATCGCTCATCAACGCGGTTGAACTTACCAAAGAGACTATCAAGGCAGAAGAGGAAGAACAGCTTCCTCAAGGAATCACCGAGACGGAGGAGGAGAAGCAGAAGCATTGGTTTGTCGGTAGTATCGACCAAGGAACGACTTCGACTCGGTTCCTCATCTTCAATGGCCATGGCGAGCCTGTTGCTAGCCATCAGATCGAGTTTGAGAACCATTACCCACACTCGGGGTAAGTTGAGCCCCTTTTCTTGCCAAGTATATCACTAACAAGACCCAAGATGGCATGAGCACAAGCCAATGGAACTCCTCGAGTCTGTCGAAACATGCATTGCAAAGGCGACCGAAAAGTTCTGCGCAGACGGCCACACTGTTTCTGAAATCCGCTCCATTGGCATCACCAACCAGCGCGAGACGACTGTCCTCTGGGACAAGAACACCGGCGAACCCCTCTACAATGCCGTCGTCTGGCCTGACACTCGTACTGCCGCGCTTGTGCGCGATCTAAAGGCCCGACCCGGTGCCGACAAGCTCCAGGAGAAGTGCGGACTCCCATTGTCCACATACCCCTCAAGCGTCAAGTTGCTTTGGGTTCTCCAAAACGTAGACTCCGTACGAAAAGCCTATGACGAAGGCCGCCTCGCATTTGGCACTGTTGACTCGTGGCTGATCTACCAACTCAACGGAGGTGCGGGCAGGGAAGGTGGACCTGTCTACGTCACAGACTCAACCAACGCCAGCCGTACCATGTTCATGAACCTCCGAACCCTTGCTTACGACGATGATCTGCTCAAGTTTTTCAACATCGATCGTAACAAGCTGGGTCTTCCCAAGATCGTGCCATCTTCCCATCCCACTGCCTTTGGTACCCTCGCCCGCGGGCCCCTGAAGGGAACACCGATGGCTGGCTGCTTGGGTGATCAATCATCCGCTCTGGTCGGCCAATGCGGATTCAGCCCAGGTCAAGCCAAGAACACGTATGGCACGGGCTGCTTCCTCCTCTACAATGTTGGACACGAACCTGTCATCTCCAAGACGGGTCTACTCGCAACCGTCGCGTACGACTTTGGCCGGGGCCGTAAGCCGGTCTACGCCCTCGAGGGCAGTATCGCCGTTGCTGGTTCCGGTGTCAAGTTTCTACAAAACAACCTAGGCATCATCAAGGCGGCTTCAGAGGTGGACAGTGTTGCTCAGTCCGTCCCCGACAACGGTGGTGTCGTCTTTGTGACGGCGTTCAGTGGTCTCTTTGCCCCGTACTGGATTGATGATGCCAAGGGCACGCTCTGTATGTCTTCTCGCAAGCCTCTCGCTTCTGAATCCGAGCTAATATGTTTCCAGTTGGTGTCACCCAGCATACAAAGAAGGGCCACATTGTGCGAGCCACACTCGAGGCTACCTGCCATCAAACGGCAGCAATTCTCGACGCCATGGCCTCCGATTCTGGTCATGCTCTGGACATTCTTGCAGTAGATGGAGGTCTCTCTAACTCGGACCTCTGCATGCAAACTCAGGCCGACCTGAGTGGTGTCCCTGTTGATCGTCCAGCCATGCGCGAAACTACCGCACTGGGAGCCGCCATTGCCGCCGGACTCGCCACTGGAGTCTGGAACGAGCTTGAGGAACTACACGAAGTGAACAGGAAGGGCCGCAAGGTTTTCAAGCCTCAGCTTGGTACCAAGGACCGAAGTCGGATGCGGAAGCGTTGGGAGCGGGCTGTCGACATGAGCAGAGGATGGCTCCAGGATGACAGTGACGAATAATGGGGGGATGAAGAAAAGCCATTGGCAGGGAGATACATGTATCATATGGGTGTTAAAAGGTGTGGACTTGGCATAGCGAGCCCCAGCAACGGAGCTAGGTGTTGGATATAAGGGTTCTTGGGAATTGGTCGAGGGCTTGGTCTATTGAATAATAAATCGTCTTTAAGCAGTCGACTGCATACAGCTCTATATGTGCGATACAGAAAGCCTGTGAGAGTTGAAGGGACTGAGGACCGGGCATCCGATTGGGTCCACGTTGGCTGCTTGTGGACGTGTAAGTCTGCAGAATGGTGCACAAGTGTGAAGCTGAAGGCGATGGTCCATGTCAGTCTGGCCCGCCTGCTGGAGGTCCGCTGAATAGTCTCTATTCTGGACCGTCCTATTCTAGGCATTGATCTTCGCTGCTGAGTGAGGTCAAGAGCATTCGATGGTGGTCTAGGTCGCAACCGGGAGTTCAGAATCGTCTTTTCGGGCGAGCCGGTAGATACAGATGCCGAAACTCGGAAAGAAAAAAAAGCCATTTCGAGTCAGAAACAGCAACCCAGGCTTACGCGCCGTGAGAGAAAGAATTTAGTTCCCGTGTGGTTGCGACCTAAATATGGATCAGTTGGTAAGACGTGATGGGAGCCAGATCCTTGACGGCTCTTGGTGATTTAAGAGTATGAACGAGTAAACCCCCTGACCTCCTGTAATGTCCAAATTGTTGATATGAATGAACATGTACAGCGGTTCATTTGGCCCATATTGTCTGTCTCTCTAGGGCGGCCCGGAAGCTGACAGGATGCCGTCTGTCTGAAGCCAAAACGGTCCGTGTGGTGCAGATGCGCTCCTTCAATGTGCATGCGAAAGTTCGTTTGGATAAGCGCCGACCATGTGGTCCCCGAGTACAGCAGATAGGGCTCTTGGAGTTGTCCCATTTGATACTTGTGCTACAGCTTGAGGTGATGGTTATCCTGGTGCTATGGCTCTGGAGCAACATGTAGCTGAGTACCTATTGAAGGCATCTCCACAATATGGCATATGGTCTCTTTGTCAACTGTCAACTGAACACGACGTTGCTGGTGCTGCGGCAGATAACTACCCATCCTCTCCAGAACCTAGCATCGCCAAGGCTGAAGCCCAACGGAGGCTTTTGCACCTGCACACTCTGTTTGCGAGGCTATGCGCTGTAGCATGCACGTTGCAGTTGGGTGAGCATCAAGCCGGGGATTCACGATGCGGTGAGTGGCCTGTAAGTACGATACGATACGATAGGTAGCTTGTATTAAGCTCTTGAGGACATGAAGCTTTTCTTGGACGTTTCATCCAGGCCCGCCAAGGACAAGAAGATGATGATGACAGGGTTGCAGCCAGGCCAGGTTACAGTGCCCAACCAGGTACGGAGGAACCTTTCAAAAGTNNACCTTTCCCTAGAGCCTCTATAGCTTCAGGGGAGATAGGGGATGATCGCTTCTTGCTGAGTGGTTAGGCTCTGTTATTCCCTGCTAGCCTTTAGAGGTGACGAGTGAGATTCATGTACCAGAGGTATCGTGCCGCATTGTGGCGTTGTTATTGCTTTTTCTTTGGCAACGACTTTTGAAGCTTCCTCCGTACAGAATCAGGGGTCCAGGCCCCCATAAAAAGTCCTAGAAGTCCTGAACTTGAGGGCCCTGCATTGGACGCATCCCATCCATGATCGTATTTGTCACCCAAACCCGACAGGTCCTAGTCCCCGCCCGGGGCGGCTAAGGACAGTTGGTACATGGCGGCACGAGCCTCACACGCTCCAGGTCCAGGTCAACTGGAGGGGAAGCAGCCAGAGAGTGACAGAGGAGAAGGAGGTTTGAATATTGTCAAAGAGGATTGATACTTATAAATCAGTTTATGGTGAAAGGTACGATTGCTATGATCAAATTGAGGCCGTCGAAAGCTCGCGAAATGGCCAATTGAGGGGTTGGAGGGGTCAACGGCCTCGTCTTTTGTTGCTTGTCGTTCGTCATGCGCATGCTCCCGCCGTAGCTCAAAGGTTCCCCGCTATCCATCCCACCTTTCCAGTTGACATGAGCGATTCGGCTCTGAACGAGGGACACGGATAGTGACACAGAAAACTGATGAATGGCAGTCTTCTTCCATATCAGGATTCCACATCACTATGCCCTTCCAATTCCCTTCAATCTCGTTCATCCCTAACCGAAAAACGGTCAATTGGTCCATGGGGGAGAGAGCTGGAGAGAACCCCACCATGGAGCCCGCCAATGTCGGCCACAGCCACAGTCATCAATCAGCGACAAGCCGTGCCGTCAGCGAGAGGGACCCCCGGGCAGTTTCTTTTTTTTTTGCAACGGGTATGGACAAGGCAGACTTTAGGGCCACTGTCCGTGGCATTGGGCCCTTGTCCTGTTGGTCGAATGGATGTTTACTCTTGAGCTTACATGCCCAGCCTGGTTGGCAAATAGACCCAGGTTGAGTATCAGGTCGGTTGTTTGTACAGTGTCGACGGGTCTCTACCCGCTACCGTGATGCAATGTAGCTGTCCGTCAGTTCGTCTCGATTCCCGCCCGCCTACCATTCCTCGTTCTCGTCATTGAAGCCGGTGAGAGGAAAATCTGTAGGCCAGTTGATGGTCCTGCTGCATCCCTGCCCTCAGCCTTACACTGTTGGAAACGCCCTAGCGCCGTCAGCTGCGTGGGCTCTAGACTTCTCCACCTGGAGGGGGGTCCTAGGCGGTCTCTGTTTCTGGCGTCCTGCGCGGTGCCTCCCCGCCAATCCCCGTCCTTGATTCTCTGCCCACAAATGCCCAGCCTGCAGCGCCTCGTCAGCCACCTCAGCCCAAGAGCCCAAAAGACCTGCTCAGATCTCATTGTTCCTTTTTATTGCGAGAGAAGCGAAGGAAGGAAGCAGTGATTCCCACGATCAGAGCCCATCGCCTATCCACCTGGTAAAGCTTGCGCCTCTTTCTTGTTCCATCGACTTTTCTCTCGGTGACGGTCTCATCGACATCATCAAGTTTGGCTCGTCCGTGCCCACGCCAGCGCCAGCGCCAGACTTGACGGCCTGCCTACCTACCCATCCAGACATACGCCAACGCAACACAGCCAGACAGAGAGCCCACCTTTTGTCGACAGGCCAGGCTATCCCGCTCGCTCGCAACTTTCTCTACATGCCTGACTGCCAAAAGAGCGGCCCAGCAACTTACTTGCTCCCAAGCTACAGCCACAGAGCGCACCTAGAGACGGCAACATATCCAAGGTCTAGAAGCAAGCCGAACTGAACATCGGCGACCATATTCCAAGCCAGTATCAAGCCTGCCCAGCAGAGAGCCGCCAGCGGCGTCCAGTCCTACCCAAGTAGACCTCAGCTCTGCTGCAACCAGCTCAGCCCAGGCTCAGCCCAGGCTTGTCAGCCAACCAGCCGGCGACCACTTCAGACTCGTACATCCCACTCCGCACGCCCCCCTCCTGCTCCCACTCCCGTCGCATCGCATCGACAAGCTAGACTACCTGGTGCTGGGCCAGACCGTCTCTTTTCTCTCTCCCTCTCTCGACTTCTCGCTCACGAAGCCTCTGCTCTGCGCTGCGCTACACTCCTGCTCTCCAGAAACCGCTTCTCTCCTCCTCCACCCCCCGTGCTAATTTCTGACCCGAGCCCGAGCCTGACCCTCTCTCATTCCCCCCTCCCC
>SSHR01004106.1:0-11198 GCA_006518225.1 Fusarium neocosmosporiellum | reverse complement strand
ATTAGATCCCGTTCTGATCCCGCTCCTCCCGCTCCCCCCGCTCTCCATGCCCACCCATCCCCTTGACCTCTTCGCCCTCTTAGCCTGGAGACGAGGTCTTGAAGGCAAAAGAGCCTCCTCATGACGCCCATCTGCTGTCATGGGACTGTCTTGTATCAATACGAGCAGCTGACATTCATGTTAGCCGGCACAAGTGTCCTTTTGCTCTTTTGCTTTCTTTTTCTCACGTCTGTTTGCTCTTCACTTTTTCTCCCCTTTCTTTTGCTGCTACCCTCATGATCCATTAGGCCGCCGTTGACCAGCTCACTTTTCCTTGAGCCGAAAGCCTTCAACTCTCATCATGTGATCTGGGCTCGGCTAAAGAATGGTCTCCAGGAACCGTCCACCGAATTCCCTTCACCGAACCTTCACCGATTTCGGCCGAGTATCCGTACAGACCTTGGATGTCTTCGCTCACCCTGGTCAGGCTGGTTCGCTTGCTTTCTCAAACCTACACCCATGCCAAGATCGCGGGAGACCTTTTCCCTCAACCACGGACCGACAGGCTTACACGGACTGACAACCTCCAAGTGGCTCGCTTTGGTCCGCAACCTTCCCTATCAACTCTAGGGAGCCTGGCTTGCCAGTCAACATCTCGGAGATTCTGTGGCGTAATCCAACCAATCCAGTAGGGCAACAGATGGTCCTGGCCAGAGCCTGGCCGCACGAAAACCAGGCCATTGGCATGACGCTCGTGCTCTAGTTTGCAGAAACCAGGAAATCGCACAAACACCACTGCAAAGCCAAGGAGAAGTCATCTTTTCGATATCCACAAGCTTATGCGAGGGGGGCTAGCAAGAAGCGGTCGGCCACTTGACACCATGCTCCGCGTCAGCATGTTCAGTCGGAACCTCGAGCGACTCGTCTAAGCGGTACTCGGCGCCCCCTCCGTTGCACCTTTGCAACCCAAAGTCTACCCTTTACCATCGTTTGACGCCATGTCAAGCTGTGGGTTGTGACAAGGGGTTGAGCCATATGCGCCGTCCGACCAATGACGTGGGCTCCTAAGCGCCGCCCTTGCAGCAACCAGTCGTTAAACCCCACTACCCCTGGCTAGACTCTAGGTGTTTGGCGTCCAACGTCACCTTTCGAAGCTCTGAATCAACGTCACTTGCCAGTCGTGAACGCGCAATCGCGCGCCCTTTTACCGCGCTTTCAAGGGACAATTGGCGGCCACCGCGGGTTTTTCCCAGCAGTCCGGGCTACCTGGATTGAAAGAATGGGGCAAGTGATCGGATCAGGACAGGCCCGAGGCGGCCTGGAGGGCAGCTGTGCACTACCTAGTGGACCGTGCCGTCGAGGCGGGAGAAGGAAGGGCGGAGAAGCTGCTCGGGTCGGGATGAGTCCTGCAAGAGAGAGTGACGGTGTGGGTGTCAATGAATCTAGTTGCTGCACTCTTGTCACTCTGATCACCAACAAGAGCTTGAGTTTGCGTCGAGGAGCACTAGCCCCGGGCAGCCAAGATGTTCCTGGCCAGAGACAAGTTCCGTGCATGCACTCTGGCCGCGGTGGTTCCGACTCAAGCTTCCTCTCAAGCAACTTGCCCACTATGGTAAAGACACTAAGTCTTGGATTCCACTCTTGCCCGCATGCATGCCGGACCCCCTTTGTCTCGATGTGGATAGAGTACCAATGCTTCGGGGCAGCCTTCAAGTTGTCAGGCCGGTTAGTAGTGTGATGAGAAGATTTGCGCATCATGGCGTCACCTTCTTATTCGGAACGTGAAATGACATCGTGGTGGACGATGGCGGCCAAGTCCGAGCCTTCTTGATCTGGGCTAGGGTTGATAGAGTACTGTACTGTACCTTCTGGCGCCGATTTCCTCGCTCTAAGGAATATTCTAGAACAACAATAATTCTACGAGCTAGCCAGTCTGGGTAAGTAGCTCAGAGATATCAGGGCAACCAAACTGAGAGCGGCCACCTGGATCATGAACCTCCGATAGATACCTGTTGTGGAGATTGTATGAGTTTGACGTCAGCTAGTGCAGACGACAATGAGTACTAGGACGGTTGGTCCCATCAGCGCCTCACCCCATCATCTGTCAAGGGTGAGGGGACTAAGGACTGCCGACACGAAGAGTGCTTTGTTCCGCCTCGGCCCCTTCCTATTCGAGTGTGTATTAACGAGGAACAGCTAGCAGACGGCACTGCTGGGGCCACTATGCATGTAACCTGTTGGGTCCCCTATCGTGAACTCATGAGGGAGCTTGTTGGACGATCCTAGAGAAACCCGCAACTCGTATCGCAGTCAACCGAGACGTCAAAGTTGGAAGGTGACAAGCAGAAAGCTAGGGCGGATGCGGCAACAATCACTTGACTGATACGCCATGTGCCAGGGTCCCCCCGAATGGGTCTTGGAAGACAGACGCAGACGCATGATAAAGGTTGCGTAGGGCCGCTAGTTCGGGCCGCAGCCGACTTCAAGAGGATACATACATGGTGTGTTGAAGTGACTACAAGAGGGCCAAAGTTTCTCGACTTTCTTCTCAGTCTTTGGGGGCTTAACTAGCACAATGCCGGCGGCGGAAGGACCTGGGGTCGCATAGGGGCCGCATGAGGCTTTCCGACGGGAAGATCCTAGGGCCGCAGATGAAGAGACCAGAAGAAAAAGGACCAACATACTCAGAAGAGCATCGCTTCTATGCCCTAGGGTTTAGCGTCTTAAAGCAGCAAGCGGTCAAAGTGCCCGTAAAGGACCAAGGCTGTGTGTGTGCAGTGCTATAGTCCATAGGAAAAGATCGGAGCGAGAACCACGCCAAGGCCCCAAGAGATGGTGATATGAGTCTTGTTGCATGCCGATCCATCCACCCAATGCGTTGTTCATTCACTCCCAAGCTCAGGGGGGCTTATCCGCGGCGCATAGTGCCGAGCAAAGAGGCGCAAGACATGAGAGATATTCCAGCGGCCAACCCAACTCGAGCAGGTCGAAGAGCAGGGGCCAGCAGCCGCAGCCGCAGCCGCAGCCGCAGCGGAGATGAATGAGAGCATCGTGTTCATGTAAGTAGGCGTCCGACGTCCGTACAGCACAGTGCAATATAGTTAGTTAGCTCCAGCTTGCACAAGTGGAATAAGCCGAGGTTGTCGACTCTCGAGAAACGCCGTAAAAGCCAACTTGTCGAGTCATCGCCAGAGACTGGGGAGAGTTCCGTGATGGCGTTTCAGGCGCGTCACTTGAGGAGGTGTGAAGAGAGGTGCAGAATCGTACAGCCGCGTGCCATCACACGCCACCCACACCCAACCCCAGGAAACCTAGGGCAAGTAAGGTACATGCCTAGGTAGGTAGGGACTCGGGAGCAAATCGGCCCCCACTGCAATGGCAATGACCAGGGCATGGCATGGAGGCGCGGCCGCCGTTGGGCACTGTGTCTGACGCGCGGGTGAGCAGAACCAACACAGTGTGATCATGGCTGCATGGTACGGCTGAATGGCCTCGAAGCTGCAACCTCCAAGCGCGCCCCATGACAGGGGTGGTGCCTGCCTCGTCCAGTCTAAGCCCCAATCATGGCTCTGGAGTACTTTCGGGGGAAGGAACTCCTGTAGCTGTAGCTGGAGTAGCTGGACCTGCCTTAGCACATAGAGAAGGATGTAGGCAGGCCAGGTCAGCACTGTAAGGAAGGAGCCCAGATACTGCAAGGTACCTTCCCAGATACTCGATTTCCTACTGATAGTACAGGGAGGCAGAGGTACCTACCTGCCTGTCATCCTCCAACACCTGGACCTGACATCAACTTCGCCCACCACTACATCAACGTCGACGACATATACTTTTCCACTTTGGCCCATCCCATGACACAACAAAGAAGTGGACTCGCTCGCAAGCATGAGGCGGTGGAAGGGCACTCGAGACACTGCGGCCCGGTCGGTTCCTCCTCCTCGCATTGACCTCTCCCTTTGTCTTCTTTGTCCTCGACCCTTCCTGTCATGATACCTGGACGCACAGTCGCACACGCACTCACACACTCGTACACTTGCACCCACATAGCTCGCAGATCCAGGATCCCGAGTAGGCAAGCCGGCAAATAGTCTCTGGCCAGGGCATGGGCATGGCATCATATGGCACAGCACGGAACAACGCAGCAGACCGCAGCAAGCACAACACATAGCACAACACCTCGGCCAAAGTCGAGTACCTACCTACCTTCGGCAGGGCCAAGCTCAGCCATGTGTGACAGGCCTCGGCCGCCATGCGTCTAGACATGCAGTAACGCGGAGCTGCCATGATGCTATCCCGGACTAGACGCTGCTCGTTTCCGCGTGCACGACCAAGAAGCAACGGGCAGCAAGGGACGCATGCGCGAGCGGAGAAGAGGACAATCAAATGGCCAGAGAACAAAGGCCAACTCGGATGGTGCCGCCGGCAGTGCGTGCGCGGCTGCTGGCTTGATCGCTCCTCTTCGTGTTCGATGCAGACGCTGCCGATATCAGGCGCAGCCGACACACCCTTCTCCTGATGCCTCGAGGCGGCCGTTGTTGGCTTGCCGTGGACATGTTCACGGTGTGCTCTCGGCGGCCCGCGCGCATGAGTTGGGCCCGTGTACGTACCCACATGGATATCGCCCCGAACAAGCCTCCCTGGCACAGTGAACCAGACCAAAACAGCAAGGCCCGGTTCCTCATCCGCCGCGTCAATTAGATGAGCAACGATCCCGTCGCAGTGAGACAGTCCCTTCTACACGCGCGTATACGCACACATGCATGTACACCATGACAGCGAGGTACAATTCTCAAGTACTACATACAGCTCTTCGGCCAACGCCAACAACGGCTATGGCTGATGACCAAGGCTCATGGTCAGGGGGGCCAACGCCAATCCCGCAGCTCTCTTTGTTCCTGTGCCTGATCCTTTGATTCATCGCCGCTAAACGGCCCTATGCCTCGTGGCTAATCTACAAGGGGCTTAACCATCTCACCTCGCGGATCATGTGCAACATCCGCTAGCTCCACAGGGCGTCTAACGCTCCCAGCAAGCCAAGGGACAAGGAAGAATGGCGGCGGCGGACCCTGCCAACACACGCTTGCGCAAAAGAAGTTTTTTTCCCCTCGAGATGTGCCGAAGAACAAATCGGGAGACGGCCGAGGAACGTTGGGGGAGCATCCGGGGGGACCGCATTCATCAAACTGGGCGAGTGCTGTGGCGTCATGACACATGCTGTACAACCCGTGCCTCCGTTGAAGCCTTGGTTGGCCAACTTGGTTTCGACAGCGGGAGAGGCGAAAAAAGGGGAAAGGTGTGAAGGAAGGCTGTCATGGCCATGTGGCAGTCGCAACAAGACACGGCAGAGAGCAAGTCTACTTGACGACGGTTGAGGATGCCGGCCAGCATCATGGCGGGGAAAAGCTTCACCCCCATCATCTTGAGCTAAACTCGAGTACGCACGAGAAGACCATCTGCTCATGATATTGTGGGGAGGCGCATTGACAGAGCTTGGGCTTGTGGTCCGTCATCCGAACAATGTGTCGTAGGTGCCGCGGCAGCATCCGACACTAGGCCTCGTCTATCGATCGAACCAGATACTGGCATGGAGCCAACGTTGGCTCATATCTCCGATGCAAGAGGCACAAGGCGCAAAACCAACTGCTGAGAAATCCAAACGGACGCACCGGTCGAGTCGATACGGGGCAGATCATGGCTCCGTCCCGTGCCGCGCCTCTGATGAACCCCTGTTTGCCAATGGCTGTCACCAACTCGAATTACTGTGGCTGACCCAACTTGTGGTCAATGAAGCACGCACAGGGCGGTCATTGACGTTTACAGATGCTCGAATTCTGGACAATGGTGTCAGGTGCTGGGTCTGGGCCCCGCGCAAGCAGTAGTAGAGGCATCACCATCACCATCCCCCGAGGCTTGCGCAAAGCACATTGCCATGGCTCGTCCCATGGGCCGCGGCCATGATGTGGGCTGGAATCTCGAGAGGATGCATGATGGTGGTCCCCCCTCCCCTCGATGCAGAAGAACATGTCTGTGGATGCACGATGCCCCATCACACAAAGGGCCCCCATCCATCCACATCTGAACCCAACACGGCTGGCAGGCTCTCTCTCTCCCTGTCTGTCTGTCAAGCCGCACACGGCGTGAGATTACCAGAACCGCAAGGCCCCGGCCCAGCCGCGATGCAGTTGGTTTCTCTCCGCAAGTGGTTGTGGACTGATGTGCCTTGACGTAAGTCGACTCTCGGGCAGGACCTGCCAACATGGTGTTGCGGCGTGCAGGCGACCTAATCTGGAGCTCGGAGGCTATATCTCCTCTCTGGAACTTGGGGCTGTCCCCTCCCTGGACCTCCCCTCGTCTCTTTTTCACGTCTCTTTGCGGGGACGGACGGCCGAGAAGTAAGAGGAGCAACTAACAACACACTGCCGCCAACACGCACGCCCCCCCTCGCAAGGCTCACGCCCCTAGCCAGCCAACCTTGCCCTCCCTTGGCCAACTAAGATAGCTGGGTAGCTAACCAACCCTCCTATCTAACCAACCCAGCTCCCGGTCTCTGGACGTCGGGGAAGTGCAAACACGACCAACAATCTCGATTCATTGCCCGGTGGCCGTTGCGAGGGTTATTTCGACTTTGACGTCGCGGCATCTCCAAGGCCTGCCTGTGCCCATAGTGTCATGGACAGCAAACATCCTCGCTCTCTCACAGCCGTTTCCAGTCTCTCGGGATCGTATCACCAGCTATATAAGGACCGACGACATTGTCCCTCTTGTCAATGATCATCACGACTCAACTCAGCAGCGTCTCTCACAATCACACATACACACACCTGTTCAGCTCATCACGAAGCAACACAACCCTTTACAACATCTCTTGATCCCTCTTCTTGTTGGTCAAACCCCAACCTAGCCAAGCCATCCTCCCGCACTGCTAGACCTGGGCTAGCCATCCATACCTACCTCCCACCTGCCCAAAGGCAACCAGCCTATTCTTTCCCCACGGCACACAGAGCCTTTCCCGTCGGGACGAGTGCAACCAAACTCACTCACACAAACTTTTCGGATAACGGCTAGAAGCAGCCCGTCATCTGTCAAGGACGACTTCGGCTGTTGAACTGAAGCGCACCTCGCAAAGAGCAGGTATATATATCTGGAGCTTTGAAGACAATCCGAGGCCCTCTCCTCGTTCGGGATCAACACGCTCGTTGTGATTCAAGACTCGGAGACTCTGATTTGATCCTTGATTGCCTTCCTCGAGCCTACTTTTGCCAACAAGGACTGCTCATCATGTGCTACTGGAAGACGACTCAGCTCTGGACTCTGTGTGGCTGCACAGTTTCGAGCCTTGACCCTCAGCCCGGCACCAACTGCCAGTGCAAGAGCAACATTACGGACCAGGGGACTCAGAAGTGGGTGGGCCATTGCATGCGTCCTCAGTGCCCAAACCCTCCTCAGACGACCTAGTAGGTTGGTACTCAAATTTCCCCCTCTGCAAAGACTGCCGAGGTGACGGTTGAGCTGACGAACCACGGACGGCAGCGACCCGCGGCATCCCCGAAGGAAGGGCGAGAAGCTCTGAACAGAGCAGCACTGGCACGCGACAGTGATGATGGTGGTGCTCTACAAGCTTCTGTGCCTCCCTTGGGCTGGACGGACCCTTCACGGGGCCTAGGAGCTTTTGTTTCTTTTACACGTTGGAACCCTAGAAGGATTGTTGTATCCCCGGAGTTGTTTGGCGACAAACTAGGGCTCCCAGAACAACGACTCGCAAGAGAAGACAAGACAGAAAGACAGACAGACAGGCATGACAGTCATTTCCGGAGTCTCGAAGCACTCACTCAGCATCAGCGTCGGGTCATTTCACGTCTCCCTCTCATCGTCCCCCCTCATTTTCAGGTCATTGTTCTCTTTTCTGCTGCTTAGTTCTTTACACTTCGTTTCTTTGACCAGTTTTGCTTGGCATCCTTGTGCGGTGCCTCAGACAAGCCTGGATTGGATGGACCCTATCGAGCAATTACAGTGTGTGTTGGTGGTTTTGGGGTCGGGTGGAGTGGGTGGTATTGGATCTTGGGGGGGTGTGCAGCTAGGGACTGGGATCCCTGGTGCTTGGTGTACCTACACGACTGGAGGGTTTCCTTCTTTTTTTCCTCGTTTCTTTTTTATTCTCTCTCGTCCCTTGGAGGATGCTTTCTCTTTTTCTCTCCTCTCACATTTACATCATGTTACACGTTCTTCAAGACATCTATGATCAAGACTCAACCCTGATGCACCATTGCTTGCCTCGACAGGTACCCTGTCTATTGAGGCTTGCTGTGAAGTCGCTTTAGCCCTGAACAAGGCCCACTCTCAATGGAAGCTTGGCCGCATCTGCGACCCGCCACGCCACGGCCATGGTCACGGCCCTGCCAGGCCAGGCCCAACTCACGAGTTCACAACCAACAGCCACGGCCAACGCATCAACGCTCCAGAACATGTTTCACTTTTTTCTTCTGCTCTGTGTGTTCTCCCCTGTGGTCTTGTTCACAGCCTCACTCTCAGATAGAGGGCGAGGCCAGCCAGGGGGGACCGAATGCGCCTTATGGGCGTTTTTTTCATCTGATGGCTTGGTCCAGGAACAGAACCGATTGATGTCACTGCCGCGATGAGAGCCGCCCCTCGGTAATGCCACCCATCATAGCCCATGCTTGTTGAGCGGGTCTGATTGAACGGTTGGCATCCGAATGTATAGTACTGTATGTAAGTCCACCGGTGTCCACGAACGAACGAACACCACCAACCAACATGGTTGGTCTTGCATCAGCGACCAGTTCTGCAGCCGGGCCGACAAGACTTTTTTTTTTTTTTCACTCAGCTGCTACTTGGACACGAGGCACATGAGAAAGAAAGAGGTGAAGAGTTGAGAAGACAGACACATGCAGCAGCTCAAGAGATTGACAGGAGGCCCCGGTTCGCACCCAGGCTTAAGCGCCAGCACCCACACATGGACCGCGTCTTTTTCCTCTTGGCCTCTAGTCTCTGATTCTAGTGCGAGTTCAGTCAACTTGATCCAGGGATGAGATGGGTTCAAAGATCGGTGTAAAATGGGACCATGGCACCCATTGGCACGCACCCGCACTCAGCGCTCCTGTCGGTCGGTGAGCGAACAAGGCCATTTTCCCACCGCACAGGGCAGGGCAGGGCAGGGCAGGACCGGACAAGAGCCCCCAAGGCGAGCACAGGCAACTCGTTCAACCGACTGTTGGCCTCTGCTCTCGTGTTCCTGGTCGTTGGTGCTGGTGGAGAGTGGGCGCCACGCATCGGTGCACGCAGACGGTCGGAATCATGTGATGAACAGAGGTCAGATTGGGGGCCTCTTTTGGCTAGGATGAGGGTCTCACCAGACTGAGTTGTTGACTGAGTCTTTGTCCTTGTGATGGATCATGGATGGGCAGGAGGATCGTCACTCCTCCTCTTGCTGCTCCTACTTCAGAAGTCGGGAATAGTTGCTGCTCCTCGGTGCTTCTCGCTTGGCGTGCATTTTTTTGCACAGCCGAGCTGGCTGTGGAAACAAACACGGGATAGACTCTGGGAGGAGTTTTTTGAAACTGACACAGCCTCTTCAGCCTCATTGCAGCCGTTTTATCCTCGATCCTCCTCAGATCCTCATGATATCATAACCTTCAGCCCTAACACACGATTGTCCCCCTTTCTTCAACTGCATTGCTATTCTTGGGAGCTGAAAGACAAAACCTGGTTTTTTTTTTTTTTTTTTTTTTTTTTTTCGATTGTACTCTCTCTTCTCGTTGTCCCTCTATCAATGTACTGTATCCGTACGCCCCGAAGAAGCCGCTGTCCCACAAAAACGACTTAGAAACTCTCCGCCCCCGCCCCCAAATGCACACTCCCGTCCAACGAATGTCGTGATAGCCTCTGCCCTCACAGCCCTAGGTACAGTGGATGCAATGTACAGCACTCCCTCCTCCTTCTCCTCCTCCTCCAGCTTCCCACCTCGGGCTTTCCAGCTCCCCGCATCTCGCCTAAATGCCGTGTCTTTTACGGGCCCGTGCGGCCGATCGGCCCATGATTCCCATTTGTATCTGTACCCGACTTGTCTTTTTACCCTTTTCTTTGTCCTTGCATGCGTTGGTTGCACTGCACCTGGGCAGCATCATCACCATCACCATCACCATCACCACATAGTCGTGCCTCCTTTCACAAGGTTCCCACTCGGCCTATTCAAGAGACCTCCTTCTCCACCTATTCACTTTAACAGAGAGAAGAAAAAAAAATCAGCCTTGTCGTGGAGTCTCTCCAGTTCAACACGGACTCCCTTGCCCTCCCTCTTCACTTGTCTTCTCCTTGAGGTCGCAGCCGGCGCGGCCCGCGCTTCTGCTGTCATGTCACGCCCTAACTCGTCGGGTCGCACGAGCGGCTGCCTTGACCAACAACCCATCCATCGGCAAACGCACGCAAATTATGTCCCGTTCAAGCAAGAAGAAAAAATGTTGGGCGGGATAACCTCGTCGTCCACATACGCCGGGAGTAGGAGTACACTTTTTTTCCTCCCTTTTTTTTGTTAATTTCCTTTTCTCCGCTTCGTGGTGTCCATGTACCTCGTCTCACGAGAACAGAGCTTTGTGCATGTACTCCATGTTACATTCCCACATTGCCTCTTCCGCCATCATGAGACTGCACAGCAAAGTCACATATCTAGGTAGGTACACAGGTTGGTGGCATTTCGTCCTTGCACATAATCTCTTGAAATGGACCCTGATGAGTCTTGGCATAAATCGTCAGAATGTGCTCTACAAATGAAGATGACCACTGTACAATGTTATAAGACACACTAATAAAACCTTCAACAAAGTAAAAGAGATACTACAGCCCCATCATCATGTATATCAATCAACGCTTATTCAATTACTACATGTGACCCAGGAAGAGTCACCAAGAAAACAATAACTACACCTCCCCAAAACTGGATCAATCATGCGGTGGGTGCGTCACCAGACAGACTGGACTACAAACAGACAGACTCCAAGTCTGTCTGTCTCACAACACACACTACCTACGCATGCATCAGAGAACAGAGGGTATCAGGGCTCATTTGTTTTCAAATAGGCCAATCCATTCCAAAATTCTGCAAAGCTGAATGTGTGTCATCACCGCCTGTCTGTCATGCTGCGACCGCAGTCTTGATTCCAATCTGGATCATCATCCCTATATGTCATTGCCTCTTCCCCCCCCCCTCC
>SSHR01004105.1:0-11205 GCA_006518225.1 Fusarium neocosmosporiellum | reverse complement strand
GCCCAAACCTACCACCTATGAGGCTCCTGAGCCTGTCACCACCCAGCAGTACGTCCCTGAGCCCGAGCCCACCACTGCTGCTGCCCCTGCCCCTGCCGCTCCTTCTGTTGTCGAGGACACCAAGGAAGAGGAGAAGCCCAAGAACAATGGCGGCAGCTCTTCTGGTGGCAGCTCCGGCGGCAGCAGCGCCGCCAAGTCTGGTGAGTTCACCTACTACGACATCGGCATGGGTGCCTGCGGTGAGGACGACTCCGGCAAGGACGAGTCTGAGAACATTGTTGCCCTCTCTCACCTTCTGATGGGACCCGTCTCCAACGGCAACCCCATGTGCGGTAAGACCATCACCATCAAGGCCAACGGCAAGACCACCACCGCCGTCGTCAAGGACAAGTGCATGGGCTGCGCCGTCAACGACATCGACGTCAGCAAGAAGTGCTTCAAGGAGATCTCTGGCGACCTTGAGGCTGGCCGCATCGAGGTTGAGTGGTGGTTCAACTAAGCGCCATAACCACTACGGATGCGCTCCTGGGTCTGGGAGAGCATGCAGTGCGCAACTTGTTTCAGTTTATGACCTCTTTTTTCACGACATGGGAATCTTGACACCCCTTGAAGGCGCCGGGGCGCAAAAGCAAAGGGACCTCGGGAGATGATGCATGTGTATATTCAGCCTCTATCTCGAGGCCCTCTGACAGATTCTGGATTGGGGTGTTTCGGTTTCTTGGAGGGCGGGTTCACTATGGTTCGCTTTCGTTGACTTCTATGTACATAAGACATTATTTTTTTGGCATGTGCAAGTTGGATAGACAAAGAAAAGTTCCGTGAATGAATGGGACTAGATTTCAACCATTTGGTAGTGCCCATTGCATTGTGATTTCCGTCTTTGATTGCGTTAATATCGTGGCAGATGAGTGCTTGGCTGATCTTTGATTAGACGCCAAGAGTTGAAATTGGAGGTCCTGGTCTTCTGGGGAGACCTCTGCTGTACACCCGCCGTATTGATCCTCCAGAATCCTTCTGCCGTCAGCTGCATGAGGTACCTCTCTCTAGTCAGCAGCTTAAACGGATCTCCCGCCCTGGATGAAACATTCGTAAATAGTCTGAATAAAAGGTACGGGCCAAATGAAGATCTCTCGGGCGAGGGATAATTACAGAATAGCAGATGGAGGCCCCATTCTACAAGCATTGCGTAAAACATTTCGGATCCCCTGGACGATCGTCCACGAGGCACTCGTACTCTATTTGCAGGGGTGTGTCTCGTCGTAATGACCCTTTCATGTCAATTAGTTCATCCAACCCGCCCCTCCAATAATAAATCTACAGAGACTAACCATGGAGTGTAATTGAATTGAGTAAACAAACAGAAACTTGAAAGAGGTTGGGTTGAGTTGGTTGGTGGGTGGGTTGGCCCTTGTTCCAGAGTGACGTTCTAATAATACGGGGGAAGAAGACAGCACGGGATGGGGTTGCACACAAATTTAGATGGGCAGCAAGGCGGACTTGATGCTCGTCCATCCCGTCCCAAGAGGTAGGTAGACCATCCCAGCAGACCGTAAGACATACAGCGCATTGCGCCGCACGCCGTACCCACCAAGGGGGGGAGGAGAACAAAGGGCCCAGGCATAGCACAGCCTCTCAGCCTTAAAATTAGCAATACGGGACGGGATACGCGTGCCCCGTGCTGTCCTGTACTATCAGGTCTTACAGCAGGCTCAGCAGCTCCTCGACGTACCGCCGTGTGTCGACCCCGATGCCCTGAGCCAGCCTCCCAGCGCCATCGCCGCCGCCGGTAGAGGCGTCAGTGCGGAAGCCGGCATGGTCACTTGCCCGACGGATCAGAAAGATCTCCTTGGCCACCTCCGGAGTGCGCGGCTCCTGCGAGTCCGAGCCATCGCTGCAGTTGTCATCTTGATCGGCAGCCTGGTCGGGGTCCATTTCGACCACGTCGGCACCGGCCTCGTGGATTGTCGAGAGGTTGGTGCTCGCCGAGGGATCTTCCTGGCGGTCCAGCAGGCGTGTCCAGACGATCCACCACCCGCGGCTCGACTTCTCAGTCCGCTCGAGGGCGGTGGCGCGGGCCCGGGTGGCAGCGTACAGGTTGAGGATGTGGAGGTGCGTGTTGAGGGCGTCTGGGCGGGACCAGGGCTTGGGATCGATGTACGTATCTGGGATGTTGGGTATGGAGGAGTGCACCGTCAGGGAGTGAGGATCCCATATGAGGTCGCATATGCTGTTCCCTGCGTTCCCACCACCACTACCGCCAGACCCAACGTCGGCTCCAGGCCGCTCCGGGCGGTATCTCGTCGAGGCGAGGAGGGGTTTGCGGAGGGGCGCAAGTTGGTAGTGCAGGGAGCGGTAGAGGGCGTCCATGGCCAGGGAGTCTGTTCGAAGATTGAACAGAAAGGCAAACATGAAGGGCCGGTTGACGTAGACCACGACACGCAGCTTCTTGGCCTTGTTGAGATCGTGCGAGTCGTAGCCAGGCACCATATTGCCCACAACCTGCGACTGCGTGAGAGCGCTGGCTGGGTGCTCAAAGTCGCGAACGATAGTGGCCTCTGGTCGGTCCAGAGCCTCACTCTCGAGCTCGACGTTCACAGTCCGGAGAACGGTGCGCGAGTTGTGCTCGGCGGTGCCCGCATCATCTGAGCTGTGCCTGTCAGGATCGCTGTATTCATCATCAATCTCCCCTTTGAGACCAATGAGATAATGGCCGGCCGCTTCATACGAGGGTGTACGGCCAGCGAGATTTGGTCGAGAGGATTTAGAAGCGTCCTCTGGGACAGGCTTTGATTCCTGTTGTGGTGCGCCTGCATCCGGGGGCTCCTTGGCAGAAGATTCCCCGGGAGTACCAGTACCAGTACCAGTACCAGCACCGGGCAGAGACCAGTATGTGCCGTAGCCCAACTTCAGATAACTAACCATTTTATCTAGTTTGCCATCTTCGGTCTCCCGTGCTGGTGGTTGGTCCTTGCTTGCATCGCCAGAGGCCACGGGCTCTGTCTCTGTCGCCGCCTTTGAGGCTTCACCCGCCTCAGTTGATGCTGGCTGTGCAGAAGCGGCCTGTTGTGCCATAGCGCGGCTGGCCCTTCTCCTCTTTGCCCGCCGAACTGATGTTGGGCTCTCAATGACTCCATAGGCGTGGTCTCCCCAGGTGTACAGATCCTCCATCCATTGTGTCACATCTCTCAGAGACTTTCTGGACAAGGCACCGGTACCCAGGAAGATGGCACCGTCCTCAGAGCTAGGCTCTTGGCCGGTTCCAAGCCACTGTTCAGGGTCGCCATTCGGCGCATCTGGGGGAGGCGAGTCGGGATTGTAGTCGCCAAATTTGGAAACAACTAGATCGACGAGACCTTCAATTCTCCCGACCAAGCCCTCCAAGACCTCTCGCTCGCCGCTTCCACGGTCTTCCTCACCAACGCCAACCCCCAGCTCGCCCGAGGCGGCGACATTGATGCCGCCAAAGATATCGCGAGCCGGGTTTCCGTGCATAGCCACATTCCATGTCGAGAGAAATAGATCCCAGTAGCGGCTGAGGACAGTTACAAACTTGGTTGGCTTGGTCCGCACAAACAGGGCGCTGAGGGACGAGTCATGATGCATGAGAAAGGTGCTGTGAGCTCGCAGTAAGTCCCTCAGAAGCAAATTTGCAGGCTTCATCTCGCGGCTGGAGTATTCATATCGTTCTTCGGCAGGTTCGCTGTTCTTGGTGGCGAGTCGTGGGGGGAGAGGCAGCTTGGTCAGATCGATGCTCTGGAGATATCAGTCAATAAAGGCTCCCAAACAAGAGGTAAAGTAATCAAATCTTACTGCCAGAATCCACCATCCGGGCTCCAGCTCGTGGAGTATCACTCTCGATTTCTCCGTGTCGATAGCATCTACGGGCGCACCATTGGCAAAGCCGCGACTGAAGCTGGCCATGCCCTGGGCGAGGCCGATCTGCCGGAGACGCTCATTGCGCTCCTCGGGGGAAATGTCCTTGGTAGGCTGACCGCGTGTGCGCCGGCGCTTGTGGGAGGAGGTCTGGGTGGTGACAGAGGCGTAGTAGACGATCTGGTCGTCGATGGTCTCGTCCGTGTTGCCAAGCGAGGGGTTGAAGATGGCTAGAAAGCCCAACTGAGCGGGCACGATAGACCCTGGGGTCGCAGCCGTAGCCCCTGAACGCGCAGCCATTGTGAAGATGTCTTGTCTCTCTTCGCGATGTCTTCGTTTTTTGACTCAGGCGTCCAACGTTGGGCTCCGCATCGGTTGGCGCTGGAGTAGACTGGAGGATGGAACTAGGTAGCTGAGCTGGTCGTTGGCTCAGTAGATCGGCGATGACGGCGGGCCGCCTCCAAAAGAAGCTCTCCCAAGAACCCGCGACAACGCCCAAACGCGCGCGGGTACGAAATGCATAAAAAGGGTGGGAGCAGAGAGTTGAAGAGGTAAAAAATGAGGGGAAGAGAATGCTTCAGCTACCTTAGCCAGAGTGCGGCTGCAGCGGGAGGTCTCGACCGTGCTCGAGTTGGTTGTTAGGACGGAGGAAGAGGGTCCGACTCCGACGACCGACTCGACTCGATGGACGAGCTCGCTACTCGTCCAATTGGAGTTATTGCGTCATGTGGGACACATGTCGTAGCGATAGAGCAGTTTGCGTAGTTTTTGGGTGAGGGATCGCGCTTACAAGATGCGATCGAGATGCGAATTGCCCGAGAGGACGGATCGTAAACCGTCCATGTTATCGGCCAAAGTCCAGCTAGCTTCCTGGTATATCCCACCCTCCAGCTACTAATCAGCGCTATCTACGTATTGATCAACAGCTTCTCCTACCTAGTTCTTCTAGAAACCCTCGCGCACGGGCTTTTTGGCGCTGCTCATCACTATGTCATGAATCGTTCGTTTCTCTATCAGCTAGAGGTATGGTGGGTATAAACAAAACCTTCACTTGTCCACGTCCAACACCAAGTCCATCAAGTACCCCATCATCAGCACGCATATTCGTACAAAGGTGTGTCTCCTCTACTCGTGTAAGATCTGTAGCATCATGGCAAGTCATCCTTGGCTCTGGACCCCCGCCCTCTCCTGATCAAAGCATGGTACTCCCTCATAACCTTGTCCCGGTTTTCTTTGAATGTCTCGCGAAGCGACTGAGACTGCTCAGACCCAAGGCTCTCGGTGCTCGACAACCCCCAGTTCTCCCACTTCTTCCACTCCCGCTTCTGACTGCGCTCGTAGCTGGAGCACTCTGCCCAGAGAAAGTACAGCAGGAAGGTGACGACCGTCAGAGGGATCGTGATGGCCCAGTACAGCCCGAACTGCGGTGTGGCCGGGACTCCGATGGCCCCCTTCTTGACTCCTTCCCAGTCAAAGACGTCGGTCGAGAACAGCGCTGATATGAAACTGCCAGGTAGGAAAAACATGGTGACAAAGGCCAGCGTCTTCATAGAGGCGGCATCGCGAAGTGTGGATATCGAGATGAGGGTGTTGGAAAGGCTGTAGTTCATAGACATTAGACTCAAAAGCTGACGAGGTGTTGTTAGCTTGCTTCTTCCCTAATCACCTGTGAATAAACATACCACTTCGTTCTGGATCTGCGCCCGCTTTAGGGTGTACTCTCTATCCACGACTTGCATCTTTAACCGTTCTTGGAGGACTTGAATGTGGCCCTTCATGATCTTGTCTCCCTCAGAGACTACTCTTTGGTCTGAGTTGATCGTTCGTTGGGTAAATTCCATCAGGTTCTCCAGTGTCTTGCTTTTCCTATCCGTGCTAGCCAATCGAGAGGAATAGTCGGTGATCTTGGCAGCCACATCTGCCAGTTCCCCAGTCGCCAGGTGCTTGCGCTTGGTCTTGAAGTCGGTGTATCCCGTCCGTCCCTCAACCGCCTGGATGTTGTTCTTTATCTCGCCTTGCGTGAACTCGATCTGGATATGGAGCATGAGACTGCAGAGGAGGGCAGGGAACATGTCATGACTGGCAGTGGACAGTTGCCATTTGCTCTTGCTCTTGAGGAATTGCTTAATAGCTTCTCTCTCTTTTCGTTGGGCTAATAGAATGCCGTTCGTGACACTCTGGCGGACCAACGGCGGCCTGAAGCGACTATGTGACCATATGGCAGCAATCTTGGGTAGATAGCAAAAGGCGAATGCTTGCTCGTCTCCCTCAGGCTTCACGACCTTGGGAAAGGCGCTAGCACCAGCGAGGCAACTCGGGAAGTAATCATAAGCCAGCTCGAGGCCGAATCTTGCCAGCAGCAACTGTTTGACAGGGCCTGGCAGGTCGACGCGGTGCTCATCCATGTTGAACTCGGGCCAAACGAGACGCAGGATCAAGGTCTCTGGTCCTACTGAGGCGGAGGGCCGTGTCTCCAAGGCTAGCCACGTAGGCACGTTTTGAACAGGAACGATAACATCGTAGGCATTGACGATACCCGTGTCGTCATTGCGCCAGAGCTCGGTCACCTCAAGTTGGGTGACAACCTCGGATGACTGCTTTGGACGCTGCGGGTTGAACTCGGCGATCTTTTGGTATATTTCCTCCATAGGCGTGGAGCTGCGAGTATCTAGTCAAATGGCGTGATGGTTTTGGCGAAATATTCTGGGGCTTGGACTAAGTGAGTGCGATGGTGTCTGCTGCTGCGCAAGAATTGGGAGACGACGATGGTAATAAGAGAGCCTGTTCAGCTGCTGAGGCTGTAACCGCGCGCTCGCGCGGCAGGGGGCAACTAATTGCCTGACGGGTGAGACATGGAGGACCTTCAGCCCATGCAAAGAGTGTCAAGACCCTTGCTTGTGGACCGAAATGGACGAATAGTCATTGAATCTTTGCCGCGGCAGAAAGGTTGGAGATAGATTGATCGACTGAGGACTTGTTTCGTTATCGACCTTTTTTCCATCCAATCTCAACGGCCAAGGCCCGTCCCGAGCCGAGCACTAACTGCCGCTCTGGCCATCAGATGAAAGGTGAGGGTTGGTTATGGAGCTGGAGCTGTATCAGGCTCTGTCTGCACTGCCACGGACGGCGAAAGACCAAGAAGAGCCAGGAAAGAGCTGGATTTTCAACCCTCTCTCTGCCACTCGGACAGCACGTACAGTGCTCTGCGCCTGGTCAAGTGGTTGGCCCCATTAACACTCTTGAAACCAAATGCTCTTCTCACACACCTAAGCCTACCTTTGACCAGGCACGTATAAAAGAAAGAAAAAGAAAGAAAAAACTACAAATCACCGATAACACACCCAAGTTTTTTGCCGTTCTAGGCTGAGGCTGTGACATCCATCTCACGCCCGGATTGAGACTGCCGTTCAAGTACGGCGAATGCTAATGTGGCTTGGAGCTGGCAAATCACCTTGACCAGCTCAAGCCCCAGGCCATATCCTTTGAGGTGAAGCAGCCGTTGGAACGCCTGCAGCTGGACACCAGCTCATGGCATTCATGGCTCATCAGCTCTTGCCAATGAGGCTTCGAGACAATGCTTGCAAGCAGCAAAAGCGACTCGACGACAGATCTATTCCTCTGGCTGGCTCCGCCAAGACACATTCTCCAGCCACGAACCCAAAATAGACCCTGAAAATCGATAGCCCAGAACTTTCAGGGCCGCCGCTACTAAGAGCTTACTGTACGAAGCACCCCACTAGAGGTCCCCTCTTTCGGCGGTCGGTTTGCGACTTGACTTGTTGGGTGGTGACCTACATGCAACTGGCTGGTCGACAAAGTCTAGAACTGTCAGATGTGAACAGCAAGAAAGAAGGCATCATCCTCCATCGTCTGCGCCTCTGCTGACGGATCGCGTCGTTTGCAATTGATTGGGAAAGGTCCCGTAAATATCCAACAGTCCCCCCGGTCCCCAAATCGCCAGAGACCTACGTCATCCCCCTCGTTATCGTTGTCACTCTCACGTCTCACTCACTCACTCCATCGGACTCGGGCTCTTCCACTTTCGACGTCTTCAGATCCAACATCCAATCTCACCTCGTGTCCTGTAAGCTTTCTTCCCCGCGGCTGACAGACCATCCACCTTCCCATTCTATCCTCCTACATCATCACCATCGCCATCGAACAATCAACGTCTTTTATAACTCCCACACGGACCGCTTTCACTCACATTCAAGCTAGGCCCTCCGGCCTCATTGCGCATCCCGCCAAACCGACGCTCGCCATGGAGTCCTTCTCTCTGCTCAAGCGTCGCACCACCGACATTTTGCACAATGTCTCGCAGAACCTCCCTTCCATGCCCATGCCCTCTGTGCCCGCTATAGGAGGTGCCCCGCGCCGGGACGCCATCAAGGGCACTTGGGAGCGCATCGAGGTTCCCCCCATCCCCCGCTCTTCCCACTCTCTCGACATTGTCCACGGCTCCGCCTACATCTTTGGCGGCGAGATCGAGCCTCGTGAGCCCGTCGACAACTGCATGCACGTCGTCACCTTGCCCTGGAGCAGCGCCGGTGCCGATTACTACAAGATCAAGCCCGTCGCCGCGAAGCCCGATGAGCGGCCCCAAAAGGCAGAGCCCGAAGCTCCCGCAACCACCGAGGCAAAGGAGCCGAAGGAGGAGCCAAAGGAATCCGACGACGAAGCTGCTGAGCCCGAGGGCGAAAAGCTCCTCGATGATGTTCCTCTCGCCTCGCCCGGGCTTCCAGCTGAGGAAACCGAGAGCAAGGCCAAGGGCAAGGAGCCCGCCGGCCCCGAACCTCCGGAGCTTGGCGATGTGCCGGCCCCGCGAGTCGGCCATGCTACCGCCGTCATTGGATCCCGCATCTTCCTCTTTGGCGGCCGCGGCGGTCCTGACATGACGCCTCTCGAGGAGGCTGGCCGTGTCTGGGTGTTCGACACCCGCTCCAACAATTGGTCATATCTCGACCCAGCTCCCGCTGTCAAGGGTGGCAACATCATTCCCCATCCCGCTCCTCGAAGCTATCATACGGCCGCCGCTATCGACCGCCCCCGAGACTTCGCTTCCCAGCGACCTAAGCAGCCCGAGACATGGCAGGAGTGGGCTCTGGGCGACACCTCCAAGACCGGTATCCCTCAGGACCCCATCGTTGGCAATGTCGCCGAGGATGCTGTTGATGAGGAGTCTAACGGTTACGGCACATTCTTCATCCACGCTGGCTGCCTCGCCAATGGTGAGCGCGCCAACGACATCTGGGCCTTCAATGTCCACGATCGCACTTGGAGCGAGCTCCCCGCCGCCCCTGGCCCTGCTAGAGGCGGCACTGCCATCTGCGTTAGCAAGAGCCGTCTCTTCCGCTTCGGTGGCTTTGATGGTGAGACGGAGCTTGGAGGGCAGCTGGACTTCCTGCATCTCGAAGTCGAGACCTTTGATGACAGGGGCTCCAAGGGCGAGGTCTCCGTCCGGGCCCGGGGTGGCTGGCAGACCATCCTGCAGAGCGACCCCAACTCTGAGACCACGGAGATCCACGCCGAACCTTCTCAGATATGGCCTGAGCCTCGCAGCGTCGCATCCTTCGAGGCCATCACCGTGGGTGGTGGTCGTGAGTACCTCGTCCTAACCATGGGCGAGCGCGAGCCCAGCTCTGAGGGTCATGCCGGCGCAGGCAAGTTCCTCGACGACGTCTGGATGTTCCAGGTTCCCCCTCTGGGAATGACAGCCGCCAGCGTTACAGCTGCCATGTGGCAGGCTGTTGGCCGCAAGACTGGTGAGGGTAAGTGGACTCCGGTCGACCTGGCACCCTACGACGACGACAACAGCGACGAGCTGCCCGAGTCGAGAGGATGGATCGCGAGTGCGCCCATGGGTGAGCTCGAGGAGAATGGCATCCTCATCTGGGGTGGCCTGGGCGAGGACGGCCAGCGACTCGGAGACGGCTGGATCCTGCGGGTGGGCGAGTAACCGGAGAGCAAACTTGGATATATATCTTTGGGCTTGGAGGTTTCCTTTTTGGCGCGACTTGAATATTTTGAAACGGGCAAAGTTCTCTCACATGGGTATGAGTGAAGGCAAGAATCAATGAAGCAGGAAAACCACACAGTTGAGTATCTCACGTAGTCTCTTGATGAAATCCAAACGTTCTATACCATGGATGACATTCAAAGCAGTGTTATGTACAGTCGTTGCCTCCTCCCGCGCGGCTCTTTTTCAGTCACCTGCCTCCGATATTCCATGCCCTTGAACTTAAAAAAAGATGAATTGATATTGCATTGTAGTTCTACAAGTCGGACCGCGTGGTCTCGGTTCCCCAGGGCTCCGCGAGCAGGTTCGTCTGGCCGGCGCTGTTCTCGCATGTGCTTCGGCCGCTGAGAGGGCCGGGCTTGGGGACGCTGACGGTGGAGGGATCGGTAGCAGTGGCGCTGGCCTTGAGGGCCTTGAGGAGGTCGACGACGGACTCGGGGGTGAGGTCCTCGTAGTAGTCGTCGTTGATCTGGATCATGGGGGCGTTGACGCAGGCACCGAGGCACTCGACCTCGAGGATGGTGAAGAGGCCGTCAGCCGTGGTCTCGCCCTGCTTAATACCGAGGTGGTTCTTGATGGCCTTGACGATGACGTCGGAACCGCAGCCTCCGAGCTGGCAAGGGGTCTAATGAAGAAATTGTCAGTTGGTTCCGTGCTTCTCTCTTGTCCGGGTCTTCAATGACGTCTATCCGCCTCGAACCGAGAAACCGTCCGATACGGCCACAGCCGAGCGGAGCAGCAATTGCCATCCCCAGATGCGTGCCATTGAATCCCCGGGTTGAGTAGTAAGAGAGCAACGTACAGTAGTGCAGATCTGGACAAAGAACTTGCCCACGGGGGTTCGGTTGTACATGGTGTAAAAGGACGCAACCTCGTAGACTCGCATGGGGGGCATCTCGAGGAGGCGGGCGACCTCGTTCATGACGCTGATGCTGGTGAAGCCGTGCTGGCGCTGGCCGAGGTCGAGCAGGGGCATGACGGCGGCCTTCTTGTACTGCGGGGGGTATTTCTTGAGGATCTCGGCAATGACGGCCTGGTTCTTCTCGTTGAACTTGAAGGGGAGCTCGGGGTTGTTGTCCTCGGTGTTGCGATGCTGTGGCACATGGAAAAAGGCGTCAGACACGGCTCCAGTCACGGATCAAGACTTTGCACTTCGGTAGATGCGTGCATGGCCGCAATTGGGAGCGCCAATTGACGACGGGGAGTGGTTGCTTACCACCATGAGGGAGTCGCTCGGTCGGCGGGCTGAGAGGGAGAAGGCGGCTCGGGTCTGGGGGCGGGCGGCCCGGCACGCCGGCCGGAGGGCGGATCGGAGG
>SSHR01004104.1:0-12490 GCA_006518225.1 Fusarium neocosmosporiellum | reverse complement strand
CTCCCCCCCTTCCCTTCCCTCCTTCCTGGCGGCTATTATATCTCGTCTCTCCTCCATCTTCACATCCTCTTTCTCTTCTTCTACCTCTTCTTCTAGTCTTCATCCCTCCCCGTCGTCATCTCTCAACGAAAGACAAACACCCTCCAAATCTTTCACCATGGCCGCCCGTCCTCAAAACATTGGCATCAAGGCCATTGAGATCTACTTCCCCAGCCAGGTAAGTCAGGGTCCTCCCTCCGCCCCGTGCTCTCGTGCCCGGATTGCTCTCTCTGAGCATTGGGGAATTGTTGTTGGCCGCTGCCCCTCACCAAAACTTTTTCAATTAAAAAAAAAAAAAGTCCCTGCGTTATTCTCGTGTTCGGGTTCCTGGGTCGTGTGCCCCTCCATTCCAGCGCCTGCCCCTCCATCGCAAGCCCTCGATGACGCCCTCAGCTAACCAGAATCCGCCTCACTCTAGTATGTTGAGCAGACTGAGCTCGAGAAGTTCGATGGCGTCAGCACTGGAAAGTACACGATTGGGCTTGGCCAGACCAAGATGTCCTTCTGCGATGACCGCGAGGGTAAGTTTTGTCCCGAGCTCAGCAAATGATCCATGGCGACGCGCCTGGCTTCACACGCTCTGTAACACGTTGCTAACACGATTCTGCTTTTCTTTCACGATAGACATCTACTCTTTCGCCCTGACCGCCACCAAGAACCTCCTCAAGAACTACAACGTTGACCCCAACTCAATTGGTCGTCTCGAGGTCGGCACTGAGACCCTCCTCGACAAGTCCAAGTCGGTCAAGACTGTTCTCATGCAGCTCTTTGGCGACAACACCAACCTCGAGGGTGTCGACACCATCAACGCCTGTTACGGTGGTACCAGCGCCGTCTTCAACACCATCAACTGGATTGAGTCCTCTGCCTGGGACGGCCGTGATGGTATTGTTGTTGCTGGTGACATTGCCCTCTACGCCAAGGGTAACGCTCGTCCCACTGGCGGTGCTGGCGCCGTCGCTCTGCTCATCGGCCCCAACGCTCCCATTGTCGCTGAGCCTGGCCTGCGCGGCACCTACATGCAGCACGCCTACGACTTCTACAAGCCCGACCTGACTAGCGAGTACCCCTACGTCGACGGTCACTACTCCATCAACTGCTACACCAAGGCTCTCGATGCCGCTTACCGTGACTACTGCAAGCGTGAAGCCAAGCAGTCCACTAACGGTGTCACCAACGGCACCGACCCTAACAGAACCAACCTCGACCGCTTCGATTACCTTGCCTTCCACTCCCCTACCTGCAAGCTCGTCCAGAAGTCGTATGCCCGACTCCTCTACCACGACTACCTTGCCAACGCCGACTCACCGGCTTTCGCCGAGGTCGCCCCTGAGCTCCGCGACATGGACTACGAGAAGTCTCTGACCGACAAGGTCGTTGAGAAGACCTTCATGGCTCTCAGCAAGAAGCGCTTCCAGGAGCGCGTCTCCCCCTCCATCCAGGTTGCCACCAACATTGGTAACATGTACTGCGCCAGTGTCTGGGGTGGTCTGGCCAGCTTGATCAGCGTCGTCGACAACAAGGCTCTCGAGGGCAAGCGAATTGGTCTCTTCAGCTACGGTTCCGGTCTCGCCGCCAGCTTCATGTCTTTCCGCATCAACGGCAACGTTGAGCGCATCTCTGACGTTCTCAACATCCCCACCCGCCTCGCTGCCCGCCGCGCCGTCCCCCCTGAGAACTACGACAAGGTGGGTGAAGGATGAAACAGTTACAGTTCAAACAGTTGCTAACATTGTGTACAGATGTGCGATCTCCGAAAGCAGGCCCACCTCCAGAAGGACTACACCCCCAAGGGCGAGATCACCAACATTGTCCCTGGAACTTACTACCTTACCAAGGTCGACGACATGTTCAAGCGCGAGTACGCTATCAAGGAATAGAGGACCCGCACCCGTTCCGCTTTATGACCCTTCTGCTTCTCGTTCATTTTTTTGACCCGGTTTGTTTCTACTTGCTGGCTTAGCTCCACAAGAGTCGCGACCCTGGACCGAGAGCATATCATGAACATGACGACCTGAAAGGGGAGGAAACTAGACGCATTGGGAGGCGAACTACAGCGCTTGACGATAGACTTGCGTCCTGGGCGCAGAGGAGATTGACGCGGATTCCCCCTAATTGAGCCTGCGATGGTGGACACGGAGGCTTGTGTAAATATTGGGGATATTGTCTCTCCCGGGAAGCTGTCAAGACCCATAGATGCGACCATTTGGCGCACAGAAGATGTCGGCATTTGAATACAAGACATCTATTTCCAAGTAAATTGGTATCTTTTGGTATTTGATCTCGCTTTCGTACAACCAAGTCTTTTCTATGTACCCAAAACCTTGTATACAAGCCTCTCGGCAGCAAGACTACAAGCCTTGGCTCTATCTATTCTAACATTCAATACTCATACAGGGTATCCTCTATTTCTTCTCCTTGAACTTCCACTCGGCGTGGCGGTGCAGCATGTAATCCTTGCTCTGGATACCCTTCCAGATACCATACAGACCACCCAACGGCGGCTTGCTCTTGAGGGAGCGCTTCCACTTCTGACGCTCCTCCTTGCGGGCCTCGACGTCAACCTTGACCTTGTCGTGGACGGTCGGCAGAGTGTCGGCGTGGTACTTCTTCCTGAGAGCCTCATACCATGGTCGGTCATAGAGCTTCCAGAACTCCTCCTCGTTATAGTACGTATGCGCATATAGCCACTTCAAACCACCCAGCTCGACGAGCTTGTCCTCGAGGGCACGGTTCTTGGTAACAAACTCATCCGGGTCAGTAGGGCCCCAGCCCCATAGGCCAATGTTCAGAGACGGAGGGGTGGACACGGTGCCATCAGCGGCAGTCTCGGTCTCGCCAGTGTGCGGGTGGAAGGTGGGAGGAGGAGTCTGCTTGAGGGGACACAACCAGAGGGGCCAGATGTTGAAGTTCTCAGCCGTGTAGTCGACAAAGGCCTCGGCGGTGCGGTAGGGCAGGCCGAGGTCCTGAACGATGAAGCGGGCGGATTCACCGCTACCGTGGAGGGCGCGGTAGAGCATGCGGGTGTGGAGGAAGTCGTCGAGGAACCAGCGGAAGAAGCGGTCGAAGGGTACACCCTTAAAGTAGTCAAAGGCCGCGGCGCCTACCCAGAATCCGCCGCGGTCGTAGCGGAAGAAGTATTCGGCGAGGGGGATATAATCGACGGGGGAGGAGGACGAGGCGGCGGAATCAACGGTAGGACCAGCGGAGGGAACGTTGCGAGTGCGATCCTGGACGTACAGGTAGTACCAAGGATCCCAGGCACCACTGAAGGTCTGGATCTTCGTGTCGGCGGGCTTGTCGTCGGTCAGGGTACCGGTGACGACGACACCATGGTCCTTGGAGAAGAGGATACCATCGACGTAGTCGTTAGCGGGGTTTTCGGTCTCGGCGCGGATGCGGGCAACAGCCTCGGCGACGCTGCTGGTGCGATGATATGTAGTGCGAACAAACTTCTTGGCCTCCTTGAGCTGCAGCTCGAGCAGCGTGGTTACGCCGAGGGAGCCGACGGCACCAGCGGCGCCGCGGAAGAGGTCAGCACGCTCCTCCCGTGACGCACGAACAACCTCTCCATTCCCAAGCACAATCTCGGCCCAATTGACCGTATCATTGAAGAATCCGTACTTAAAGGACGAGCTCTCGCCCGCCGTGCCCGCAAAGCCACCTCCGGCCGTGATGCCGGGGAACTCCATGACGACGGGGGGGACGAGGCCGTGCTTAAGGGTCGACTCGACGAGCTTGTCCATGGGAACATTGGGCTCGACGAGGGCGGTGCGGGCGGCGCGGTCGACCTGGAGAACATTGCGAAGGGCGCTGATATCGACGACGGGCTTGCCGGTCTGCTGAGGACGAGTGCTGTTCGTGGAGCCGTGGAAAATGCGATAGGGCTCGCGGCGCTCGAAGAAGCCGCGGACGGCCGAGGCGATGGAGGCGACGGCCTGCTTGTGGCGCTCCATTGGTATCGTAGGGACCCCTCGGGGATGGTGGTTGAACGATGTTGGAGGAGGAGGGAGCTTGGAGCCCGCGGATCAGGCAAGTTGGAGAATTTTGGTGGGTCCCGCCGGTGTCGGGTTCGGAAGCCGGAGGCTGTGGGGGGTGGAGCCGATGATGACGGTGCCGAGATGATTGATAACGGAGATTATAGAAAGTGTGTAAATTGTATATATGAAAGTATCGATCGTCCACGTATCCAAATATGTGTTCTACCATATATGCAAAAGTCAAGCTATCGACATGTCACCTATAACTTTGCAATTGGCACCTCTAGCAACCTCTCCTCTAAGCCTGCCTTTTGTAGCACCCTCTCTTGTATCTCTTTCTCTGACACATCGCTGAGCTCTTCAAACCGCAGCGGCACCTCCTCCAGCGTCCTCGCCTTGACCGTCACGGCCCTCGTCTCAACCGCCGCGGGGTCTTCTACAGCGGCGCGGATGAAGGCCGCCCAGCCGTCGTAGCACCGGCGCGTGGCGGGCACGTCGCGCAGCAGCAGCGCGAAGCAGTGTGGCATGGCCTCGTACTCTTCAAACACGACCCGCACGCCGTCAGCCTCGAGCTTACGCGCGAGGTACTTGTCCTCGTACGCGAGTATCTCCCACCCCGTGCAGATGTAGACGGGCGGCGCACCCTTCCAGCTGCGCGCCATGACGAGCGACGCCAGTGGGTGAGCTGCTAGGTCGTCGGCAATGTACATGCTGCGTCGTGGCGGGTTTGAGGGCCAGGCGTCGCATGGCGGGATGTTTAGTTTGTCCATGGTCTCGGGCTTGGGGAGGTAGTCGTACGGCGTCGGCGTGGTCATCTCCCATGTCGGCGAGCTCTGTGTGATGTCTAACCAGGGAGAGTTGACTGCAATGCCAGCTGGCATGGGGACCTCACGCAGCTCGCCGTGCCATAGAATCCGAGAGTCTTGCTGACGAAGCTCGAGAATGAGCTGGAGCAGCGAGAGCGCAAGATTGCCGCCAGCACTAGCAAGTTCATGTTAATATGTGGCTATCCGGAGCTACCAAGAATGGAATCATACCTATCACCGGCCATCACAATGTGCTCCGGCTGCACAGGATCGTGGTACGCATCCGGAGGAGGGTACAGCAGGGTGAAATAAGACACCAGCGCATCGAGCAGCGCAGCAGGGAACGGATGCTGCGGTGCGAGGCGATAGCGCACCGAGTAGCACCGGCCACCCGTCAGCTCGGCCAGCTTCTTGGTCGTGGGGCGGTGCGTCGAGGGGTCGCAGAGGTAGTAGGCGCCGCCGTGCAAGTACAGGACCGTCGTCGGACGGCGGCACTCGCGCATCATGCCGTGGTACCGCTCCCGCTCCGACACATCAGGCAGCGGAGCGCCGCGGGCCACACCGCCCCGGTGGCCGGTCCACTCGGCCTCTACGTCGACCAGGTCGGGCACCGGGACCCGGCATGTGGTGGCGCCCGCGAGGCGCTCGAGGGCGCTGATGAGGGTGTCGCGGATGGAAGTCTCTGGTGGCCGCGGGCTGGCATACTTGCTAACCCAGATATGACCCTTTATGCCGGGGTCTCGGAGGGTGAGCTTCTGCGTGGAAGAGATGCTGTGGGGGTTTGAGGGGACGAGCAGAGCTCGAAGGCAGGCGACCACGAGGGAGCTATGAAGGTCGAGATACTTGGCCGTATCGGAAATGCGGAGGATGTGGAGGAGGGAGTGACGGAGGATGAGGGGGAGTAAGGGGATGACCGCCCGGATGGTCTCGAGAGTTTCTGAGCTCATATTGAGGGTGAAGCGAGACTTGGATGTGTAGCAATAGTGAAGAGGAAGTGATGGTGTTGTGGGTTCGAGTGGTGATGTAAGTGATCCAAATGAGAGATGGCGGAGTAAGAGGCCAACACCCAACTCTTCTTCTGGCAAGTGTATCCTGTTGGGTTTATCCTCGTTAATTCAGAAAACAAGCACGTAAAACCCCTCATCTAGAAACCAAGAGCAAACATGAAAGCGGTCGGAGTGAGGCGTCGCGATAAGAGGTGTTGCGAGGGAAGATGGCTGAGATCAAGATGAGACTTGTCCACCGTCCAGCCAGCCACAGTAGCTCCTCTTATTGGCACGAGCCCAATACCAAGCAATATTGCGACCTGAATTGCGTCAAAGCCAATGACGGCTCCTGTCTGTCCATGACAAGGTCAACCAGGAACCCTTCGCCACTAGTGGAAGTGGTGGTCGACGCGTGTCGGGTTATCTCTCCCGTCACGGCACAGACACACTCAGGGAGACTCGATGAGAAAAATGACATGTCATCAACTAGGAATAGTTTATCCAGGAAACGACGGTTGATGGAAGCGGGCAGAGATCATGAGCTTTGAAGCGAGCCTCGGCACGGATCTTCAGGCTAGCGGTTTTCAGCTGCTGGGGTGTGGTTGGAGCCGATCATCGGCGTCCGCGGTCCCTGCTCTACCGAGACAGCTGCTGAGAATATGGCACTCATGAAAGGATGTTCTCTATCATGACTCGCCTTACTCCTCGCTTGCTGGAAGTTATATCAGAGAGAGTATGCCTATGGGTGTTGAGTGGTGTAGGTGATGCCTCACAGCACTGCTCAAAGTGGTAATTTTTGCGGGAACTGCGTGATCAAGGATATACAAGCATCAAGGAGACGCATGCAAATGCGCTGCAGAACGAACAGCGAATTCGACATTGCATGCTTGCATGAGGAAGCTGGTGGCGCATACAAGTTTGACACATCTGATTGGCTTCAGGATGTGGCTTCAGAGGGACAACCTCATAAAGAACCTAGTAACGCTCATTCGTTCATATGTTTCATATCATCACCTGCGAGTGATAGCCGTAATGATGGCAAACGTGGATATTTGACAAGACGGATTAACGCTGCAACACTGCCCCATAAAAACACTCCTATCAGCCGACCCTATTATCCCAGAGTCTCCATTTGTCCAAAGTTGTAGATGCATAGGATACTGTACAGGCGAGAAGAAAAAGACTAAATATCAGGACATCCCTTAAGAGCTGGAGCTGCTAGCAGCCGCTTCCTTGGGCTCGTCCGCCTTGACCTGAGTCGACGAGGTGTCGTTCTGGTTGGCCATGGCCATCTGCCAGGCAGGAATAGACTTCTTGCCGGTCATGTTGGCAAGAGGCGACGAGGATCGGTTGACCAGGGGCGCCGATGGGAAGGTAGGCTTGGGAACCTCAGCAGCGGGAGTGGCCGTGCTGGACTCGGCTCCGGTCTTCTCTCCGTTGGTCTTGGCGGCCGAGCTGGAAGCCGCCGGGGTGCTTGTGCTGCCGACGCCGCTGGCACTACCGCTGGCACCTCGCAAGAAACTTGAGCTTGTAGAAGTCGATGCGCTGCTGGTCATCCGCTGCGAGACCAGTGTCTTGAGGCTGGTAAGCTCAGTGTTGATCTCGCGCAGTCGGCCGTCGGTAAGTCCCTTCTGGTTCTCGAGCGCCTTGGGGATCGCGTCCTTGAGGGACTGGACCTCATCTCGGATTCGGTTCGCGTCGTCCTCCCGTCGTCGATTGGCCGCCTTGAGGTCTGTCATGACCGTCTCGAGGTCCGCAATCGCGGCATCCAACTTTTCTGTTCGCTCCTTTTCGGCCGCCTTAAGGCTCTCGGTGTCCTTCGCGAGCTGCTCGACAAGGGTGAAAGCTCGGTCAAACTGTTCTTCGATCGATTTCTTATCTTGCTCGAGCTTCTCCGGCGTCGGAGGTGCCACCAGGGGGTATATGTAGCGCTGCCTCCTTGTTAGTCCACCATAACGAAGAAATGTTGCGAGAGGTTACAAACCTTGCCCAGGGAGTACACTCCATAGGAAACTCCACTGACTACAGTCGCCATGATGAACCAGTCCCTCCAGTCCCTCCTTGGGGGAGGCGGCGGCTGCCAAGCATGCTGTGGATAGGGTGGGTAGTATTGCTGAGGAGGAGGAGGACCGGCGGGAGCGCCGGCATATGAAGGGGTCGGTGTAGGCGGCGCATTACCTCCTGTCCGGGCCAGGGCAGCGTCGATTTCCTCTTGGGTCAAGTTCTTGCTTCGCAGGAACGAGATGCGGTTCTCGACGGAAGATGATGCGACGTTGGGATCCTGCAGAACTGCGATCAGTTAGCATTGGTATTGGAGGTTGTTGCTATCATGTAGGGAGAAACCGACATTGCGCCTACTCAGGAGTCAGTATCCAGTCCGACATTTGCGGTCGCGGTGGCTGGGAGACGCGATCAACTTACCGCAGAGGCCACGAGGTCTTCGCGAATAGCCATGATTGACTTGTAGCCGTCAGACGGCTCTCACCACAGAACCTGAGTCGCAGACAATTGCAGGAGTGATGGCCGAGCAGGTCCGGGTGATGATGGAAAATGACAAATGCATGTGCTTCTTGCGGAGGCTCGAAGTTGAAGGCGTGGGGACGGAGTCTGGAGTCGGGAGCTGGCCCGGGGAAATGCGTGGTCGAGCCGAGGCTTGCGGTACGTACCTCTCCAACGAACGGCTCAACGCCAGACTGTCTTGGGAAGTCGCGATGAGACTTGAGTCACGTGCCGACATTAATTGACGCCCCACTCTGCCAGCTCAACTGTACTCCACTTAGAACCACGACGTCTTCTGCTGGCCAATCAAGAGCTAGATCAGATCTTTTGTTTACTTTCCCGTCAGGCAATGGTTCGCCAGGTTCGCCGACCCTCGCATCCCACCCTTCGTCAACATCATCACCGACAAGTCGCTCACCAAAAACAAAACCTACAATACTCGCCGACATCGCGCGTTCATTCCATCGCAGTCGCGTGCTGCCTGTCACACCGGATATGTCCCAAGATACGGGCCTGTGGAGTGTCAGAAGACCCAGAGAGGTGCGAACGCTCCCCGCCTCTTATACATGCGCGCCTCGACTTTGAACATTTTTCTAACTCTCTGCATAGACCCTTGGAGGTATCAGCGCAAACAGCGCCATTCCACAGCCTGGTTCGACTATGAAGCGATCCGGCCCCAACAGTGGCGCCAATTACCCGGGCAGTCATGTTCGGTCCATGTCGGGATCTAGGCAATCCCTCGCTCTGCCGCGCCCCAGTCAACCTCTTTTCAAGCGTTCGTCGTCCGGAACCAACCTCGCCGACCTTGGTCTGTCCTCAGTGAAGCGTTCCTCGTTTCAACCGAAGCCGACTTTTACTCCCGGAGCGACGACGACGCGAGCCTCTACCGATGGTGACCGACGTAGCAGCGTATACCGGCCTCGCCAGTCGACAGCGGCTCCCATGACTCACCAAAGCTTCTTCCAAGCTACTCCCCAGCCTGCCGGTGTTCCCCGCGACCCCCGACCTCTGAAGGATCGCGCCTTTCAAGCTCGCATTGGACAAGAGATCTTGGAGTACATGGTCAACTACAATTTTGAAATGGAGATGAAGCATGTTCTTTCGCAGAATGTCCTCAAGTCACCGACACAAAAGGACTTCAACTACATGTTCCAATGGCTCTACCACCGCATCGATCCCAGCTACAGATTCCAGAAAAGCATCGACCAGGAAGTACCACCTCTTCTGAAGCAGATGAGGTACCCTTTTGAGAGGAGCATCACCAAGAGCCAGATCTCTGCCGTGGGAGGACAAAACTGGAGCACATTCCTTGGTCTTCTTCACTGGATGATGCAGTTGGCCCAGATGCTGGATGGCTACGCAAACTGCAGCTACGACGAAGCTTGTATGGAGAGCGGAGTTGACGTTAGCGGTGACCGTATCATCTTTGACTTTCTCAGCAACGGATACCGGGACTGGCTGGCCATGGACGATGATATGGGTGATGAGGATGCGGAGCGTGTTTTGGCGCCTCATGTCCAGGCCATGGCTGCTGCATTTGAGCAATCAAACTCGAAATACACTTCACAGCTAGAGATGCTCGAGGCGGAAAACGCGCGACTGCTTAAGGAGATTGAAGACCTGGAAAAGTCGACACCCGACCCGGCAGTCCTGGACAACCACTTCAAGATCATGGAGGAGGACAAGATCAAGTTTGAGGAGTACAATGCACTGGCCATGCAACGGTCAGAGAAGTACGAGAGTCGATCACAGGTTCTGCAGGAGGAGCTCGACAAACTACTGGAGGAGCTCCAAGAGGCTGAAGACGAGCGACGTGGTCTGCAAAAGGCTGTCGATGCTCAGGGGATCAGCATGCAGGATATTGACCGCATGACTGCGGAGCGAGAGCGGCTGCAAAAAGGCATCGAGTCAGCAGGCCAGCGACTAGAGGAGGTGAAGAAGAAGGTGTCGGAGAAGGAGATTGAGGCGAGCCGGAAGCTAGACGAGCTCGAGCGGATGGTGGATCGGTACAACACCGTGGCATACCAGATCGCCTTGATCCCATCGACAGCAGCGAATGCTAAGGGAGAAGAGTTTGAACTCCAGGTGATGGTCAATGACAGCTCGGACCTCACGTCTTCCAACTTCAAGGGATCTACAGGGGCGTCTCCGTCAGACCGCTTGCTGGCTGACCACGCGTCTGGGTACCAACCAGGACACATTCTTAACCTGGACCTTCGAGGCAAGATCCGCAAGAGCTTCTTGTCGCTACGCAAGGAGATTTCAGAGCGTCGAAGTGCGGCGATGGACGAGATGATGAAAGATCACGACTTGCTGGACGGAATCAAGGAAGCCATTGAAGACAGGCGAAGCGCTGTGGAAGCACTCAACCACCGCGTACGCGCAGCAGAGGAGGAGTATGAGAAGACCAAGGAGATTACAACAGCGCAGAAGCTAGCGTCTGATGCACAAATCGAGAAGATGGAGAAGGAGTTGTCACGCATGCGAGCTGGTCTGTCCGACTCGGTACAGGTTCTGGAACAACGCGAGATCAACACAACCATTGAGTAAGTTCATCGATGCGGGTTATAAGACGACAGCATGCTGACCATATGGATAGATACGAGCAGCTTGTACTCCGGGCCAACGCACTCCGTGAGGAGCTGCACACTGAGATTGACCGGATGCTCAACGACGTCATCAAGTTCAAGATTCACGTTCAAAAGAACCTGGATGACTACGAAGGCTTCGTGGCAGACGAGCTAGAAAAGGAGCTCGGCAGCGGGGAAATGGGCGAGGACACTCGACCAGTTGATATGTGATGACGCTGACGCATGAACCAATCTTTCAAGACGCTTATGAGATGACGAATTGCTTCCGGCGGCTTTCTGGCTTGTTTTGGGCGTTTGGCGGAGTGATTGATGAGCTGGTTGGAATACAGTCTAGGCTGGTCCTTGTCTTGTCGACCTTGTCTATGTCTATGTTGATGTTGTGTACTGTTTTGGGTCTTGTCGATATAGGAGTGGAGAGCGGACTTGCATCAATAATGCGCTAGATACCTGGTAGTTTTTGTTTGAAGGATACCACCCACGGGCCTCATTTGGCCTGGTTCGATACATGCAGCGAGTCTCAACGGCGGCAGTTTCTATTCGGACATGAAGCCGCAGCAGTTATCAAAGCGTAACAGACAGACCATGCCCGGTGCAGGGGGCTTGCTTGGCTTCCACGTTGAGACACCTGCGCTATTGAGGCGCCACAGGGGAACCACATGGCGATGACAGGGATTATGCGAGGGGAGGGGGATGGATGGACGGCAGATGCAGCGCGTGATGGTGTTGGAGGTGCATTTTAGGTATTTCGTATTCAAAGCGAGAAGAGAAATAAAGCCGAGGTATAATCAAGGTTTATCAAGTTTGTTTCCTGTTGATTGTCTCTGTCCATGGATTGATGATGTAGGTCTAGGTATGCATGGATATGCACCGGACTTGAACTCCGCACTCCGGTGAGTACGGAGCGGCCTCTACCTGGAACCGTTGAGAAAAAGAAGGCGAACATAAAAGAAGGAAGGAAGCGAGGGTAATCAATCACAGGCAAGGGAAAAGTTACGACGGCCTCGGACAGTTCCCGCTCGCACTCGCGTCCTCTTCAAGGCAATGCTCCTCTCTCGTCTCCCCGGATGGCTGGGGAAAGGGCTCCGCCCGCGCGGTCGGCGTCGGACACACGGGGAGCATGCGGGTCTTAACTCCGCTAAAGCCCTACGGGGCAACCAAAGCTCTGCTGCTGCTACGGTGATGGTGTGTGTGTGTCCCCTTTTTCGTACCTCTCTATTTGCTTCATTTTTTCTTTTTTTTTTTCTAGGAGATCCTCAAAAGCATTGACGTTGATCCTAGACCTCTTTGTTGTCCGTGCTGCGTCTTGTGCCAAGGCTACACTGTTGTCACTGACTCGTTGCGTTGGTTGGTTGGGTACCCATCCAAGTCGATTGGTTTTGTATACGCGGACGAGAGACGAGGCGGACATCTCAATCACTCCGCCTTCAGCCATACCAGACGAAAAACGACGTTGCTGCTGGCGTCAGCAAAGGAAAAAAAAATCAGATTGTTTTCCCTTTTCGTACATTACAGCACCGTCATACATATCTAAACTCTGTTCTTTACTATAAGCCACATACACATACGCACACCCTCTCGCTACCTACTTA
>SSHR01004103.1:0-10732 GCA_006518225.1 Fusarium neocosmosporiellum | reverse complement strand
CCTTCATATAGTCCCCTTCCCCATTCCCTTCCTTTTTTGCATCACTCCCCAAGCCGCGGGCTCGGACGACGCTGGACGGCCACTGTCCAGTCCATCACAAGTTCCAGCGCTCTCGTCTGGCCACAGAAAAGTCCATCGTCTCGATCGGCTCTCCTCCCGGATCGCCCTGTTCCTCGACATCCGTATTAGACAACGAATTTCGGTCATCGACCGCTCTCGGCTCCGATCTTGTCCTCGTCCCCTTCGTACGAAGCATCCTTTGTAATACCGACGGCTCCTGATCTCTTCTCGTTCGCATCGCGCTCCTTAAATTCAACCCCCCGTTTCTGTCGCCTACCTACGGTACATCATCCTCGGCGCTCCACGTCATCATCCCCCCCTTCGTCCATCGCTCGGGGTCAGAAGAAAGAAGCTGCTGCAATACTGTTCACTAGACAACTTCCTTCCCAGGGCTGTCCCTTTCGCCTCTAGATACGACTACACGCTTTGATCCACTGGTCAAACCGATCCCCGCTGCGAATAATAACCCACTATCCGGCCCGACACCTCTTCGTGTCACCGTCTCATGAGGTCGGCTAGATAATTGATAATGTCAACTTCTAGATCCGAACACTTGACTCTTGGCTACGCCTCCCAGTCTGCCAGTCAACCCCGTTCCACCTCTCCCTCCGCCAACAACTCCCCCATCGACCCTCTGCCACCTTCTCGCTCTCCATTCGGCCTGTCTGGTGGTCTCAATCCCTCTGGCAAGATGGCGAGCAATTCGCGATCCGGGGCTGGTTCTCCGTCGCACGAGATGCCTGGTTCCAGCCGTTTGTTTTCCAAGAGGTTTGTCCGTCCCAATCTCCGAGCTGCTTCATCTTCTCGGATTGCCATCATGTCCTCCGCTTGTGACAGTTGCTGACGTGGACATTGTCTCACCGCGCAGGGCTCGCGAGATCCAGGCTCAAGAGGGCGTACCGGGCATGCCGGGAAGCCTCTGGGGTGGTCCTCCCACAAGCGGCAATTCCACGCCGCTGCGCGAGAATATTCCCGAATCCCCAACCGATGGCTTCCCCGACTTCGCTCAGCTTCCCACGCCAGACTCGATGCCTCAAACCAGGCGCGCTCGTGCCGGCACGGTGCCTTCGCGCTTCTCTCCCGGGGGAGCGGCCAACGGCATGCTGGGCGTCGCTGGCTTGGCTGCAAAGACCAGCAGGCCAACGCCGACTCAGAGCCCCTTCAAGTCCCCCTCTCCCAACCCAGACCCCCAGGAGAACACAGCTGCCAACTCCAGCTCAACGCTCCTCTCCCGTCTGCGAGCCGGATCCATGCCCCAGAGAAGCCAGTTTGCCCCGATCCCCGGTACCAGTTCCCCATTCGGTCCCTCCATCTTCAGTAGCTGGAACCCCGCGGGTGTTGGGCGTGAGCGAGCTTCCACCCTCGCCAGCATTGCCAGTGTGGGCTCCAACGGGCCCAGCTCCCCAGCTCAGTCTCAGTTCTCTAAGGAAGGCGGCGGCGAGTCCGATGTCCACATGAGGACCCTGGATTATCTCGGCCTCGCAGAGACCCCGCAGCCTCCCCGCGCCCAGCTTGCGACTCCATACCTGGCCAACCTCGACTTTACAAAGCAAGCAAGCCGTTTCCGATCCTACTCGGTCAACAACAAGGACAAGTATGCCGATGACGAGGATGACTATGATGCGGACATGCCTCTGGACCCTCAATATGTGGCAGCCCTCCAGGATCAGCTGGCGGCTACCAACGCCGCAATCCACAACCACAATCTTGCCGTCCAGGCCTTTGCCAACCAAGCCTCGGCCACTCGCCCTCGTGCCCGCACCGCTGGTGTTTTGGATACTCCTGGTAGTCGACTTATGAGGACATACATGTCGAGTGGTTCCAACATCCCCAGTGCCATTGCGCCCGCCGAGATTCGCCTGCAGGACGAAAAGGATTACGAGGACCTCCCTCAGGCCGTTGCTGGAATGAACCTTGGCAGGTCCAACAGCCGCAATGCCGGCCTTCTCAGCGCTGACGAGCAGGGCCTCGAGGGACCTACCAGCGCACTCTGGCTGGGTAGCATTCCCACTTCAACCACCACCTCGACTCTGATCGAAATGTTCAAGTCCCACGGTCCCATCCTGTCCGCCCGTGTCCTTACCCACAAGAACTGCGGCTTTGTCAATTTTGAACGTGTTGAGAGTGCCATCTCGGCCAAGGCAAGCATGAACAGCAAGGAGATTTTCCCAGGTGCTGGGCCCATCCGCATCAACTTTGCTAAGCCGCCCTCTGCTTCCAACACTCCTGGTCATGACGGTGTTTTCCCTTCCCCCAGCCCTGATCCATTCGCCAAGGGACAAGACAACACCCAGGGTGCCAGCTCTGCTACCCCTGCTGGTGAAACCGCCCCTGCCCCTGCCTCAGCAAACGCCTCTCCTAAGGTTCCAGCTCTTCGTGAGATGACTACGGACATCCTCGACATTGTCAAGCAGTTTGGAGCTTCCGACGAGGACAGGTTCAGGATCTCTCGCAACCTTCAGTCGGCCATTCAGTTCAACTCCTTCGTTGAAGAGATTCCCCCAATTCGCGAGCCCGCTCATACTAGAGTCCACGATGCGCCAAAGCTCAGAGATATCCGCAAGCGAATTGACAACCAGAGTCTGTCTCAGGCCGAGATTGAGAACATTGCCGTCGACATGCTCCCGGAGATTGCCGAGCTTTCGTCCGACTACCTGGGTAACACTGTGGTTCAAAAGCTGTTCGAGCACTGCTCCGACCAGCTCCGCGATGCCATGCTGACCGAGATTGCGCCTCACATGGCCGAGATTGGCGTGCACAAGAACGGCACTTGGGCGGCCCAGAAGATCATTGATGTGTGCAAGACACCCGCCCAGATGTCTATGATTGTCGAGCACCTGCGACCCTACACGATCCCTCTCTTCCTTGATCAGTACGGCAACTATGTTCTGCAGGGGTGCCTCAAGTTCGGCGCTCCCTACAACGACTTCATCTTTGAGACGATGCTCAGTCGCATGTGGGAGATTGCTCAGGGTCGGTATGGCGCTCGTGCTATGCGAGCCTGCTTGGAAAGCCATCATGCTACCAAGGATCAGCAGCGGATGCTCGCGGCTGCCATTGCCCTTCACAGTGTTCAGCTGGCAACAAACGCTAACGGCGCCCTGCTTCTGACGTGGTTCCTGGATACCTGCACATTCCCCCGACGTCGCACCGTTCTCTCGCCTCAGCTGGTCCCCTACCTGGTGCACCTTTGCACGCACAAGGTTGCCTATCTGACCGTTCTGAAGGTGATCAACCAGAAGGCCGAGGCTGATGCACGAGACGCGATCCTCAAGGCGCTCTTCTTCACCCCCAACGACCAGGTTCTTGAGGCCATTCTCAAGGATCATCAGTGCGGTGCCACGCTCATCTTCAAGGTGCTTACGACGCCCTTCTTTGATGAGTCGATCCGCACCCAGGTGGTTGACAACGTGAAGGCTGTCCTTGTTAGAATCAAGGCCCAGCCCAACCAGGGGTACAAGCGCCTGATGGATGAGGTCGGCATCTCGACTCGAAACGCTGCCAACAACCGTGATGCCAGCACTCATGCTGAGCAGCGACAGCGACCAGCTTCGAGACAGGCGAATTCCAACGGCCACCACCCTCAGTCTGCTCACTCCAATAAGCCGTTCTATAACCCAATGAACGCCCCGGCTAACCCCCCTGGCTTCGACATGCCTTATGGCGGCCCGAGGAACGAGGCAGGCGATGGCGGCGTCTCGGCATTCCCTCAGTTCAACCAGGGCATGATGTACAACGCGCCCAGCGGCCCAATGCCTGCCAACCTCCAGCAGATACAGTACCAGCAGATGATGAACCGTGGCCCGCCGCCCATGAATTACAACTTCCCTCCCATGCAGGCTGGTTACGGGGGTTTCAACGGCCCCAACCCCTCTGTCGATCAGTATCGTCAGCAGAACATGCCCAATGGCAGCCCAATCCAGCCGCCTGTCTCGCAGATGCCTCAGATGCCTGCCGGGCAGACCCCATTTGCGCCACCGGGATTCAACATGGGAATGGGCAACTATGGCTACGGAAACATGGGAGGAGGCATGCCGAACATGGGCTACATGCAGCAGGACCAGGGTAATCCCAGACGCGGCCGCGTAAGTCCAGCTCAGTCTCGCAACGATCAGCAGAGAAACTAACGAAGCATTTGACAGAGATGATCAAATCAGCTGTATTTCAGCGGTGTCACTGGGAGCTGTTTGCAACTTAGACGGATCTTTTTGAGCTTTTCTTCTCACTTTTCAGGCCAGTTCCGGCGCATGATGCCATCAGGAGTTGGGGGGTATTAGGGGGGTTCTTACTTCGGATACAGACATGCATGGCAAAGACGGCCGCGTTGTCACGATGACCAAATATGGTTGGTATGGACCGGGTGTCCCATGTGCGACTTTGGATGCCTTGCGAGATCTCTTGTTTCGACGCCTGCCTCCTATCTCTTGCTTTGCGTTGCGGGAGCGCACTTCAGGCCGGCCTTGAATGTCTGACGCCGCCAACAAACAAAAGACGGAGAAGCGGGACTATTCTATTTCCACGATTGAACGAACCTGGGGGAAAATCACTTTTTAAGAAAGAAAGAAATAACTACTCGACGATTCTTGTTCAAGGCGGCGACGGACGGATTTATGTATGGGCTCTGGGTTTGTTCAATTCTCTGTAGAAAGGAAACCTTGGCACCCCTTCAAGGGCGCGTCAATGGACTGAAAGAAACCTTTTTGTTGGGCTCACTCAGCCTTGGAGGAAGAGGCTGGATGGGTTTTGCGAAGGATATTTGGCTCAGCCACCGGCAGAGAGGTCACTGTGGAAGAGAGGCCAAAGCTGGCTGGCGATAGTATTCCTCGCAAAGAAAGGATTGTTGTATATTAAAATGGAAGAATAGGAAGATGGGGGCGCGCTTTTACGACCTTGACCTTCTCACGACCCTGCAATTGATGTTGTTCATATGTATCACGTACACCAAAATGACCTTGGAGTCAACATTATCAAGGTCTTTGACTCGTCAAACGGGTGAGCGACGCATATATGGATGACTACTGTACCTACCGTAGGCAATAACGGAAGAAATCAACATGTCAGTCACAGTAGCTAAAGGTACACACACATAGTGGATTGTTAGGTTTGATATTGGGCTCGCCTTCTTGTCTTTTTTTTTCCTCGATACCGAAAAGGAGCTATATCCATCACCATTCCACCCCTTCCATCCTTCTACCCTTCCCCTCTTTCCGGCGGGTGATGGGAAGAAATACCTCATCCTAGGCCACTCCGCCCAAACTATGATACAACAAGAGCATTAAACGCAGCGCTGCTTTGGGTGGCCTTGTTTGTGCCACCCGCCTAGGCCCCCTCCCTGGTGCATCAGACCGCTGCCGCCCCGCTGGCGGGTGAAAGAAAAAAAAAAGGAGATTCGTTTCGTCCATAATATAGTGGTTTTGAGAAGAAGAGTCGCAGGGAAAGACCACGAATCAGATGGCACTGAGAAGAGAAGAAGATGCGAGGAGGGGACGACCATGGGCAATAACCTGAACGGCAAGCTGGTACGGAAAGAGAAGAAGAAGAATCGGGGAGGGCGAGGGCGAGGCGGAAGAGAGAAAAACAAAATGTCAAAAGAGCACCCAGGTCGTTTCTATGCCGTGGTCGTGATGATTTCGAAATACCAAAAGCCTCCCAAACTCCAGCAATCCATAGTCAGCGGGTTCAAGGGGTTTGGTTGTTGGGTTGATTGATAGAGTGAGAGTGCTCGCATGCGTGTGAGAGCTTGAAATTCGTACACAGATTTCTATGAAAAGGAAAAGGTGAAAAGGAGAAAAGGGGGTGCGCTATAGTCAAACAAGGGTGCCAATTTTAGTCGAGAATCGTTGGGAATCGTGATACTCTGCCGTGACAGAGCGAGTAGGAACAAAGTCGAGGGGTTGTGTAAGCCACACTCGGGACATGTCGATGGAGGTTTAATCGAGTTCCATAGCACCTTCGGCGTGGTCAATGGTAGAAGGGGGGGTAGGTTCAGTGACAGGCGGAGGCACCGCAACCTTATCGAGTGGCTCAGCGATGGCTGAGTCTTGGGGAGATAGGATGCTGGGTATCTCGTGCTCTTGGTCAAGCATAGTGGTGGTGTCCGGTTCACCGAGAAGATGTCTGATACGGGATCCCATAGCATCCATCTGAGCAAGCAGAACGCGTAGGCTAAGCTTGTCACTGTCTGTGAGGTGACCAGTAGCGATGTTGCCAGCATCAGTCTTGGTCATGAGTGCCAGGACATTGGGGTCAGCAGCGTCCTATAGATATATAAGTAACATGTAAGAGAAGGTGGAATAAGAACTACTCACCAAGAGAGCTGAGATCAGTTGGTCAACGCTCTCCGACTTGTGGTCCTTGAGGCTGGTCATGGTCAAGGCGACTTGCATCTCGTCCACTGACCGCTGAAGATCAGAGCCTTTGACGGGATGGCTCGAGTCCTTCACAGGCACGGGGGCGTATGACAGCCATCGGGGCTCTTCTTGACGAGGGCCGTAGCCAGCGTTTTGGCGGCGCAACCTTGATATGGCGTTAGAACACGGGGGATCGCAAGAGAGGTGGTACTGTCACTCACTGTTCAATAAAGTCCAGTACAATGCCTTGGGCCGGCAGCTTGTAAGCCCGTCCAAACGAGTCGGGATCTGGCCAGCCAGAACTGTTGACGGGCTTTGACTCTGGTTCAGACTCTGTCTCGTCGCTCCAGTCGACTTCGATTTGACCATTGTTCTTGAGGCCTCGTGAGAAGACTGGCGTGATGGTCTGCGCTCCCTTGATCTTGCGGAATCGATGAGCAGGCGCAAGCGAGCGCACCTCAGCAATTGTCTCTTCAGCGTGGAGAGGGCATCGCCAGTTCTTGAGAACTGGAGGGACAGCCAGAGGAGGGTCCAGGCAGTCAATATGCCAGTAGCGCGGGCAGACGCTGCAAGGAATGATAGCCCGGACATCTGTCGCGGCCTTCTGGCAGCCGTGGCAGAGTACAGGTTGTCCATCGTCTCGCTGCCTGAAGAAGTCGGGTACTTCTTCGTAGCCATTCTTCCTCCTGTCATCTTGGTTAGCCACTCTGACATCTAATTGCCCGCAATCGCCACCTACTTGGTCGTCTTGGTAGTTGTGACCTCTTCGTACTCGCCATCTGGACCAGCCTTGACCCCTTCGAAGCGGGTCTGCAACTTCTTGGGTAGGCTAAAGGCGCGAGGAATGCTCTTCTCGAGGTTATTCAGAGCAGGTCCAAAGACGCCCTTGTGAACAGGCACGCGAGAAGGATACCGCTTGAACAGGCACTCGTTGCAATACCACTCATCAGGGAGGTCGTCAGATGGTACCATACCCACGCACTCAAAGTGGAATGACCGAGGGCATCCGTCGCAGCAGACGACATCACCAGCTGCACCACAGGCGGAGCAGTCCTCATCGTTGTCGGATATCTAACCGCCGTTGTCAGTCAAGTGGTTACCCGGGCATGCATGTCCAGCCACGTCTCATATCCACGTTGGCTCGCGCATTCATTTGCATACGGTGCGCTTCTCGCTCCTCGCTTGACGCTTGCTTCTGCTGCAACGCGTTCCAATCTGGTGGCTGGCTCGGAAAAGCGGATCATTCTTGCAGGGACCACCAAAAAAGCCCTGTCTGGTGATCCTCATCAGACAGACCAGACAGACCAGACAGACGGGGCAAGAAAAATTGGCCACCATGCTGAATCTGTGAAATTTGGATTTCCATCATGATGACTCCCAGATGGCATCGCCGTTGGAACGCGTCTCGCATCCTCCAAGTGAAATGAGAAAGAAAGAAGGAGAAGAAAAAAAAGAAACATACCTGATCCTTGGCGGCCGCGCTGGTTGCTGTGCCATCTCCCATAGCCCGAGGCACTCCGGCAGCAGTTCCTCCTCGTTTCTTCACGGGGCTAGGTAGGGCACGTATTGTCAGCAAAATTCTTCCTGATACATGGATTCAAACAAGGCGTCCAAGCAGACAGCCTGAAGCCTAGGCTAGTGCATGTTCGTCTCTGACGCAAAGGGTGGTTGGAGATGTGAGACAGAAGACGTGATTTCTCACGCGTCCAGGCGTCTCTCTGTATCAAAAAAGAACACACCCAAAGCGAGAGCGACATGAAAACCATCATGGTTGTGTCGATGGGATCGATGCATCTTGGAGATGAAGGATGATATGGGGTGTGACTTACGATGACTTGACACGAAGGCCAGTTCTCTGCTTCTTGGGTGGGCGCAGCGTGGGCGTGGCAGCCCTCGAGCCTGCGACTGAGCTGCTCTCACGCTGGAAAGGCCATGCAACCGGAGACACGGTGCTCTCGACCTCATCGTGAGGCCTCTTGCTGGCCGATCGGGTCGCCCTTGTTGTCGCTGGGGGCGCGATCGACTGACGCGTCCTCCTGGTCTTCTTGGCGGGTGTCGCAACCTGCTCATCGTCCTCACCATCACGAACCGAGCTCTCACGGACTGTGACACTGTTGGCAAACTTTTGCGCGTCGCGTCTGCGGTCCCAGAAGGAGTCGTCGTTATCATGGGCAGCCTCATCGGCCGGCACAGACGAGCCCTTGGTGCCCTTGGCCGCCTTGGTCTTGGGAGGGAGGAGGTTGTTCAAGACGGGAGCATCAGCAAGCCTTCCTGGCATACTGGCTTCGGCACTCACGCTGATGGTGGCACCGGCGGGTGCATCAGCGGCAGAAGAATGGCTGGTGTTTGAGGTGACGGGAAGGGTGGGAGAGTGTGATGCGGATGGGCTTGACCTGGATCGCTTGGACTTGGACTTGTTGGACTTGTTGGAGGCGGCGAGTGATTTGCGGCGGGTGGTGATTGGCCGAGGTTTTGGCACATCGCTGGAGTCGGCCCCAGGTCCACGGCCAGCTCCAGCTCCAGCTCCAGATCCACGTCCAGGGCGACCACCCGTTGCCCCTCGACGGACGGGGCTGGGGCTGCCGATGCTGGCCTCTGGAGACGACAGGCTGAGAGCCGACGAGAGCGAAGAGTCGCTGGATGCAGAGTCGCGACGGCCTCTCTTCCGCGATGTCGGCGTTCGGGGTTGCTTGTCTGTCGACATTTTCCGGGGTGTGTGGCGGGTGGCGTGGCCAGAGGCAGGGTGAGAGTAAGAGTGAGAGTGAGATCGAGAGTGAGACCGGGAAGAATGCAGCGTCTTTGCCTTCTTGGCCGCCCGTCGGTGATGGTGATCCTCCTCGTCCTCGTCGTCACCGTCGGCGTGCTGGTTCTGGTGCTGCTGCTCTTGGCGGTGATGCAGCAGTTTGCCGTAGGGCGCTGCCTTGGGTTTGTGCGGTGTGAATCGACTGTTCGTTGTCGGCGGGATAAAGTAGTAGCAGCCTTGATTGTCCTTCTTGCCCTCGCGCTTCTTCTCCTCCATCTGCTTCGAGAACTTTCGCATCGTGTCCTCGTCGGCCGTCTGGTTGAAGACGTCCTCGATCATGGCCACGAACCGGGGGTCGCCCGATTTTTCGTCGTAGAGGGTCCGCAGCGCCCACGCCGTCGGATAGCGGTAGTGCTTGAGGGCCTCATCCACTGCAGCCTCGACCACCTTGTCGATGAATTCTTTATCCTGGGGTTCAGCCGCGGGCTCGGATGCCTGGATCGTGTCCTTGATGTCCTTGTCCTTTGGCGCCTCTTTGACCTCTTTCGCCTCCTTCTCCTTGGGCTCCCTAGCCTCCTTTGCTGCCGGCTTAGTCACAACGATAGAGCTCCTGCGGCCGCCTGACGAGCGCCGTGTCCGCCTGCCCAGAGATGTGCGACCCGACTGTCGCCGCTTCGTCCGGTTCGGGTCGTAATCCTCATCGTCCTCGTCGTCTGCTGCGGCTGCCGCGTCCTTGAGCACAATGGACCTCCGCCGTGGCGGTGTAGGGGGCTGGGTGGTCGGAGGAGGGGAAGACGCTTCCGCCCTTGCTCTGGCAGCAGCGGCGGCGGCAGCAGCATCAGCATCAGCATCGTGGTCGGCGTCCACGTCGACATCTGCAGCCGGATCACTCGGGATAGCCTCAGCCGTAGATTTGGCAGCGTTTGCCCCTGACGGCCTCAAGATGATCCTCCGTACGCCAGAAGTGGTCTCGGGCGCGGCCTTCTTAGGCTTGGGCAGACTTCCCAACGGAGCCATGTTCTCCACGACGCCATATCGCATCAGACCATCATCCTCGAAGCTCGCCTTGCTCTGCACGGTAGGCTCCAACCATCGCTGCATGAATGCCCTCGATCCCTCGGTAGCTCCCTTGGACGCGTCCAGCACTCCGTTCCATTTGGTGTTTTGGGATTGCGCGGGGCTAGAGTAGCGAGATCGTGAGGCGCGGGTGTTTGACGAGATCATTGTGTCGACCTTTGTGTGGTTGTGGTTGTGGTAGTTGCCCCCCGTTTCCCTGGTGCCCTTCTTTTTTTTTTCTCCTGCCTGCCGTGCCTCTCTGCCTGTTGCCGCGGGACAAGCAGCGCACCTCTGTAGGCCTGGGCGGGCTACTAAAGAAACATGGTCAGCCAGGGCACGCGCGTGGAGGGTAAAAAAGGGGGGCAAATAGTTACTTCACTCTGGAGCAGCAGCATGAATTACTGCTGCGGTATCGCGTCTTTTCCGGGCGTTGACGCGGTGTCTTGACGAGGAGAAGAAAGGAAGAGGGTGGTGGTGGTGGGTAGCGGGTTGAGACTCGACTTGAGAAGGTCCAGGTAGAGAG
>SSHR01004066.1:0-12049 GCA_006518225.1 Fusarium neocosmosporiellum | reverse complement strand
TACTAATACATATTTATATAAATAATTATTAATACTTATATAAAGTCTTTCTTTATTTAATTAATACTTAGTTAAGAATTTATTTTACCTTAGATTATTCTATATTGCTTTACGTCTATTATTAAATAAAAATAGAGCGATATTCTCATAAGAATTTACAAAGTATAAGCCCCTAGATATCCTAAGTGGTATGCGAAGTGGCTGAGTTGATTGTAAAGGCCAGTCGTGACCGCGACCAAGGTCGTACCTGCCGAGCAGAACTGTCGTGCTGAAACAACCTCGACATGAAGGCCAAAGAAAAAACATATCACCTTTCGTCATCACACACGATCAACACCGTGACTGGTTTTTACCGTCATGTTGATGTGCTCAATATCCACTCCCATCCCCCTGATACTCAACTCATCAAGTACTTGCACGCCCACCGATGCGGCAGGGGAACTTGACAAACTCCTCGAAGTCGTTCACCATGTTTCCCTCCCGAATGCCAAAGAATTTGGCTGCTTCTGCCGCTTTTCAGAAAGTCCCGCGGGAAAAGTGTTGCTTTGCTTCCGTTGCAGTGCCCACGTCGACGAAAGTACTTCGTGAACAACACGAAGAGCCCGGCTTTCATAAGAGAGCTTGTGACGGGGCTTCAGATGTAAGTAAAATGTCCAAATTACGCCATCCATCTAATATAGATTACAGGTATCAACTCTCAGGGTATACCCGTACTCAGCCTTGATATCCGCAAACTATGCCGCCGAAACCACTGAGACACGCGGCGCCCACCAATTACAGGCGGTCAAGAACAACCTGGGCTTGCTCTTGCAACCATGGCAGGGTTACTGATTGCAGCCGATGTGTTCGGCATCCAAGTTGAAAGGGCTTTGCCATCCAGCTTATCGGTGGGGGGCCAAACAGGGTGCATCGATCTCATACAAGATTGGCACGGTTCTTTACCGGGGGCTATACACCGAGTTCCATGGCACCCAGCACGCCTGTCGAAGCTAACTCCCCAAGTGACCCCATCTCTACAGGAACGTGTTGCCCCCATCATCTCACCATGGTCTCCGACTAGCATCCGGCTGGGTTCAGACTCCAACTATCTCGACCATCTTGTTATTTATTGCCGATCATCAAAACTGTCTTCTGTCTGTTCAATCTGCGTTTTCTGATGCACTTGTCTTTGAAGATACGTCTTCGATACAAACTTGTTGCAGAAACTTAGCCTCAAAGACAGCAGTCCATACAGCTCTCTTTAAGAACAGGGTTTCTCAGATTACCGGAGCCTATCCCCAGCAAACTTCAACCCCTATCACCTTTCGCTCCAACAATCTGCCTCTTAGCAAGTTCATTTGCAACCCGTGAGCTTGGCCCTTCGATAGATGCTCCTTCCAGCCCGATGGACATTGCCACACACCCGGCCTGTGCGAGACGATGTCAAAAATCCCTTCCGACCTTGCCTTTCTCGTCTTCTGATCTCATCAACCCTAAAGGGTCGACGTATTTGTGGATTCTTTGGTGAATCTGGCCTCACAGGACACCCGCCACTGGCTCCAACAGCATATGGCAACTGTGGCCAAACTCTTCGAAGCGTCCTGGTCGCAGTCGAAGATAAAGTGCACCAGAACAGCGAAAGAAGCGCAAAGCTAGACGACGACAGAGGGATGTGTTTCCCCACTGGCAGGAAAGGCGCAACGCTGGAGAGCGAGAACCGCCCAAGAGCATGTCCCCGGAGGAACGAGAAAGGTACAACGCCAAGCAACATGAACAGAAGCGACATTGGCTCAGCAGGATATCTCTAGAACAGCGACGCAGGTTCAAGGTCATGGGCAGAGACCAAAAGCTAAAAACGACGCTAGAAAAGGTCTCCCGAAGAGCGAGAGGAGGAGTATAGCGTAAGGCCAAACATGCCTCCAGAGAAGCGAAAGCGGTACATGCCAAGCAGCAAGAACAAAGGCGAGATCGGCTCAAGAATTTATCCCCAGAAGAGCATGAGAAGCTCAAGGCCAAAAAGCATGTGCTATGTACTTGTTATTTGCAGGTGGCCACTCATAATCCCAGGTACTACTCCCCTGGTTCAACGTGAAGCATCAAAGACGAACCAAGATGATCTCTGAGCTATCGTCAGTGTATCACAGTCAGTCATCCCCTTGCGGGTATATAATCCCCTCCCCCCTCCTGAACTCATCTTCCTTTTTTCTTCCCTTCTCATCTTCATTTCTTTTACTTCTTCTCTCTCTCTAGCAAACCTTGGCACCCGCTGTTAACTTCAGTAACCCGCCGTCAACCCGCCTTCACCTTCAGTAACCCGCTATCAACCCGCCGCCAGCCCGCCGTCAACCCGATCCTATCTTTAAGGCTACTTTCTTCATAGTGGTCCAATCCTCAAAGTTCACGCGAGAACCCCCCTTCCTCCTTTTTCATCCCATCTCACTCCTTGCTCTCTCTTTCGTGGCAGCTCATCTCAACTCACCTCAACCGGTATGCTCCCACTTTGGGCCCAGTCGTCTTTCTGGCATTTAAACTGACCGGTATTAGACTCCTGATCCTCAACATTACACAATGGAGGAATCCGAGGCCCCCAATGTCGATGCCGACTCCGCTCGCGCACAGCTTCCCTCTTCAATCCAGATTCACATTCATATCGATGGCACGACTGCTCGATTTGACCGTGAGCCTGCTAGAACCTCCCAGGTTGACGGTATCACTCAAGTCAACACCAACACTACGGGCAACTCGGCAAGAGAGAGGTCGGAAACTATGGAAGAGCTAGACATGTCAGGAATTCGAGAGAAGCTCAAAAACGCTGAAACCCAGCAGCGCGAGCTTCAAGCTGGCAACAAAGCTCTGTAACAGGAGGTGGAAAAGCTCAGAGCTCACCATGAAACTGCCGTATCAATCGCTGAGGAGATCCGCAACTTGAAGCAGGAACGCGACTCGCTTAAGAAGCAATTGGTCGAGGGCAAGGAGTCTTTAAAAAAGCTGGATAATGCGGTCGGATCCAACTTGGAGGCCCGGTTTTACAAGTGCCAGTTTGAACTGGCCAACAACAAGATGCAGAACCAGCAAGAGATGGCCATCAAGCTGGGCGCGGCCCAAGAGGAGAACGCCGGTCTCAAGGCCCATATCGAACGGCTCAACGAGCAGCACGCTGAATGCGGTTTTGAGCCACTCGAACCATCCCACGCCACGGTGAAGCGGAAGGCGATGGATGCCCTATATCACCCTGGGACTCGCTCTGTCAAAAAGATGAGGCTGGCAGAGGATACGCACCTGGACCTTGAGGGATTCCGCACCGGCGAGGCATGCGAGCTCAGTGGCAACGTCAACAACGAAGTTCTCCGCGTTGCCGCAAGGGCAGGCCTCCTCAACTTCCAGCACTTCAGTACTGGGCCCAATGGCACCCTTGGCCTTACCGAACTCGGAGCCAAGAAAGTGGCAATCTCAGAGGGCTTCAGATCTTGCCTAGAAGCGCTTGAGATCTGGGAAACGGAGAGTGCTGAGCTGACTAACAAGGCGAGAAAACTCATGTCTAAGGGTGGTTTCTGGATGCAAGGACATCGGTCTCTGCTCTCATTGAAGGATCTTCTCAATGGCCATCAAGAGGTAACGCCAGCAGACCTCGTGCAGTGCATCTCAGAGATGCGCAAGCAAACTGCGGACTCCCTCGTGGAACTATTGAATGCTGCCAAGATGCTCAATGATAGCTCCAGGGCAGAAATGACAACAGAGCTGATGGAAAGCTCCCGCAAGCCGCTGCGTGCGCTTTACAGCAAGTACGAGAACGGAAAGCTGTCTTCCTCGACCAATGTCATGTTGGCCAACGACCTGCCAGGAAGACCTCGCCTAGATATAGCCCGGAATCTCTACAAGATCGCCTTCAACTACTTTGATCTGTTCGATCTCAGCAAGGGGATTGTGGAAAACGCCAAGCTCCCGCATGAGTGCGAGCCCTTCCGCAGCGGAGGAGGAGTTGGTCCGGTCTTTGGCAGCCCACAAGAAAGTTTCCAGCGACATCGACACTCTCTTGGCAGCTATCGACGAGGAGTACTGATCATTCGGAGATTATGAAAGCCATCACGATTTGGTATGGGCAAAGATGGGGGATGAGTGATAATATGGGTGGGAAAGACACGAGAGGTTCTGGCCTGAGCCAAAATGGGCCCAAATTGGGGATCATCGATGGACTTGGAGTCATTATGAATGAAATATGTAGTAATACAGCATTAACATCCATGTCGTTCAGTGAGCTGCGATCTGGCAATATTCTCTCGATTACCACGGCAGAAACCATTCAAGACAACTTGGGGGAATCCAGCCTTCCCATCTGAAACAGTGCGATGATCTGTATTGCCGCATAATAACGGCGCCCTTAAATCTTGCCAGACCTCACGGTCTGTGCTTGATTCTTGCGCAGTTACTCCAAGAATTGTTGGAGCTCATCCTTCCCAGTGACGCTCATTAAATCAACTCTTTGCAGTGTTCCAGCATAGCCAGGAAACTCTGGCACAGTGACGAACACTGAGGCCAGCAACGGAGGTGGTGAGGTGATGCAGGAATAGGAGATAGCATCCCAGAAGTCCTCCAGATGGTTCTCAGGAATCGAGCAGTTGAATGAGCGCAAAACAGATTGAACGACGGGCGTGTAGTCCTCAATAACCCTCTCTTTGACACAGGGTATCATGATAATGCCATAGGGTAGGGTAGTGTGGACCTCAGGAAGAACATGCATGTTTTAACACACCAACTTTGTTACCCACCTCCTTAACACCCATTCATCCTCATATCTCATAGTAAGGATTGAATAAATAAACAAGGCCCTCATCAACCCTTTCTAGAATGACTGGATAAATACCTATAAAGACCTTGGTGAAGATTTACCATAGATGGTGTGCCAAATATCCATTCTCTTAAAGTTGCATCAGCGAGCCCCTCTTATACCCCCTTCCCTGCAATGGAACATGAAGAATCATCCAATGGGTTCATACACAATACTATACCTTGCAAAGAATAGAATCAACTGCCATGATACCTAGTTCTCCATCACCATGGCTACAGCGAGCAAACATCTTCACCAGCACACAATCACAGCATTGGGTCTCGTTCAAACACACATTGCAAAACCCCCAAAGCGAAAAACATCCCGCCAGGAAAACCAGTTTTTGAAGTGACTTTTGTTTTGTCCCTGATGTGATGCCTGGTAATGTGAATCATTCCTTACACGCCGCAACCGAAATGCAAGAGCCTGCCAATCCAGCGACCTTGACCTTCTTCCCCGTGTCTCTCCCCCAGTCTTTCCCTCCGGCGATATTATTCTCGGGAAGATAAAGAGAAGGGGGGCGAACTTCTAATTCGCGCTCTAGCTTGATCGCATTTCAGGACAGAACCACGCCTTTTGTCTTTCCTTGACCCCCACGCAAGCACCTTACATGACAACACCAGAGTTGCTGGCAATACGCTGGGATGCAGTTAGCATATGGAACCGCGAGAGAGCAAAGATATAACTTACGGGCCACAGCTCAGCAGCCTCCTTACCGACGGGGCCGGTGATGGCAGAGCCCTTCATCTCACCCTTAGGGTTGACGATCTGCGAGTCTTTGTTAACCAACCACGTCCCAGTTTTTTTCTAGCACACCAAAACATACCACACCAGCGTTGTCCTCAAAGTACAGGAAGACACCGTCGAATCGCTTCCAGGGCTTGGACTGTCGGACGATGACGGCGGGGTGGACCTTCTTTCGGAGCTCAGGCTTTCCCTTCTTGACGGTGGCCATGACCATGTCACCGACACCACCGGCGGGCAATCGGTTCAGGCGGGCGCCGATACCCTTGACGGCGATGATGTAGAGGTTTCGGGCACCGGAGTTGTCGGCGCAGTTCATGACGGCACCGCTGTTGGGCTGGTTAGCGATCCGACTGTCGGGTAGTGTTGCTTCGAAGGCAGACGTACACAGGGAGACCCAGGGTCATCTTGAGCTTGCCACCAGGGGCACCACGCCTGTAGAGAGCATCGTCAGTCTGGTGTCTTGGAGTTCATGTTGCGTCTCGCTTCGGTTTCTCTGCCAAAATTCTGCCGCGGCGCCCTCGAGTTGGAGATGGTCATTGTCGTCGAATAGTCGAGCTGTAATTTTGCAGACCGCAGGCGTGCTCGTGAGCGATGCCGTCGCCGTCAGATGGTCGAGTGGACGATGCCGTGCTGAGCTCGAATATTTCCTCGTTTTCGTGTGCGCGGCGCACCGATCATGTCGAATCCCTCCCACCCCGCCATGAAATTTATCCAGCTCTCTCTCGCTCGCTCGCGCGCTCTTCGAGTCCGGTGGTAGAAAATTGGCAGAGAAATGTCGACGACGACGAGCGTCAAGAAGGACACTTACGAGATCTTGGCCATTGTGTCTGAGGGGGGTTAGTGTGGCGTTACTTCGTAAAGAGTCGTGCCGGGTCTCGAGATGCCGTCGTGAACAAGAGCTTTTCAGGCGAAATTTTCCCAAACAATGAGATAGATGTGTGGGGTGAGAAACCCTATGGGAAGCGAATGGGTCTTGTGCACGTGACTGGGAAGTAGTCTTAAGAGAAGGCTACAGGTGGCCAATCAGGGCCCACCTTGAAGAACCACGGCATCTCCAACAGAGTCAGCCATGACGAGGACAAATTTGGTTTGTTGAGGAGGGATCTGGCTTATGTGAACCGTTTCTCCTAGTTCATCTCTTGCCGTCTCTATTTCACTCTTTTCCACCAAGCTCTTTGCACAACCTTACACCACAGCCAAACACTCAAGTACATCAACACGGTGCTACTCACGACCCGACTCCACCCAAAGCAGCCCCCATCGAACCACACATCCACGCATCCAACCAGAAACCATCTCTCCAAGCCCTGATTCCACACTTTCGTTCCGCTCATAATTCGATTTTCCAGATGCTGGCCTCAACGTCAAACGGGCCAGATGCCCGGGCGAAGCACGCCCGGTTAGCTCAATCGGTAGAGCGTGAGACTCTTATAATACCTAAGGGTATGAGTTCACAATCTCAAGGTTGCGGGTTCGACCCCCGCATCGGGCTGTTCCTATAACACTATAATCATGATTGAGAAGTGCTTTCTTTTTTTGCCGTTTTTGAGAATTTTTTGGTGGTGATACTTGGACATTTGTGTGTGGCAGAGTGACAACTTTTTGCCAGAGGTGGACATACCATTGCAAAATTGACAAATACAGGTAGACAACCTAATATAAGTAATGTGATCGTATTGATATAATAATATTGTATTACTGTCAAGAAACAACCCCTGTCAGAAGTTGAACCGAGGCTAACTAACTCCCTACCCTAAAACACGACAACGTCGTGGAATTTCCGGTTCATACAGGAGACGGGTGCTTGTTTCTATTCTTCCCTTAGCTTCTATATGAGTATGTAGTTTTGTTGCTCTCTCTTGGGAATATCTCGAAGCATCCTGTGTACTGTGAACTTGAGAGAAGGCTTGGGGAGCGAACATTAATATGCCGAAGAAGGCTATTAGGAAAAACCACATGAGGGTGATTTCTTATCCCCAATGTCAATAACGTAATTTTTAATAAAAATACCATTCTCTTACACGAAAAAAAGCTTGCCCATGGATCAACAGGATACTCAATTCTCTTATACGCACACCTCACCATGTAAAATCACAGCTCACCCACCGGCCGAACCGGCCCCGTCCCCGCCGCTTATTCTCGGCCGCAACCTCCGCCTCCGCCGATCTTTCGGAGCCGATGAACCACCGCCAGAAGCGGACCTCGGCACGACGTCACCCCCCAGCCCACGCTTCAAGCCCTCACATGCTCCTCCCCTCAACCCTTACAACCAACAACCCGCTGCCAATCACCCATGCCTCCCTCGCTCAATTCCATTGGGCGCCCGCTCTCACAGCTGCTTCTCCGCAGCTGCTCTAGATGTAGCTTTGTTGTTCCCCGGCCTGCGCAGCGTCTTGCTCCTTCGATTCTCATCATGCCTTCAACGACTCAGAAACGACCGTCTTCTTCTTCAGCGGGCAAGCGTCCGCTTTCAGAGCCTCGGCCCAGCTCTTCTGTCGTTCTCGTCTCGCCCGTCAACGACGTGTTGCTGCTGCACCGCGTTCATACTTCGACATCCTTTGCCTCGGCGCATGTCTTTCCCGGCGGAAACCTGGATCCTTATCACGACGGTGTGATTCCCGCCGTGGACTCGCCAGAGAGGCATCAGGATGGACTGGCGTACAGGATCGGCGTCATCAGAGAGACGTTTGAAGAGACGGGCATCTTGCTGGCTAAGAAGGACGGCGGGTTGATAAACCTGAGCATCGAGGAGCGGGACGCAGCAAGAAAGCAGATCCACGGCAACCAGGTCAAGTTTCTCGAGTGGCTGAAATCCGTAGGCGCTGAGCCAGACTTGGGTGCGTGTGTGGAGTTGCGTTGACTGAAAAAAGAGAGAGCTGATGGTTGTGATAGATGGCCTTATCCCTTTTACACGTTGGATCACTCCCACCATAAACACAAAGCGCTTCACAACACAGATGTATCTCTACATGCTCCCTCTGACGCGCAGCAATATGCCGTCCGAGATGCTCATCCCGACTCCCGACGACGGCGTCGAGCACACGGCTGCGCTCTTTGCCCCAGCCAAGACCTTCCTCTCTCGTGCCGCTGACAACTCTATCATCCTGTTCCCCCCACAGGCATATCTTCTCACCCTAGTCTCCGACATATTCACCAGCCGGTCTGGATCCCTGGAAGAAGGGCCGCTACAACTTGCCGCCCAGCGCAAGAAACTGCTCTCCTTTCTCAAACGAGTACCGACTGCGGAAACACAAAAGGGCAAGGAGCACAAGACGGCAACGATACCATGGGGCGACAAGGTCATGAGTCCTCACAACCTCTTTATCAGAAAAGAGGACAAGAGAGTCGTCTTGGGACTGGACAAGCCTGGACCGGAGCTTAAGGGCTCTGAGAGGGGAGGAGACTGGGAGCGTGTGGTTCTCGTCAACTTTGGCAAAGGCGGGCCGACCAATGTGCAAGTCCGGAGGAGGGAAGACGTCTTGGAAGAGGAGAAGAAGAGCCAAGCGAGCAGCGAGAAGCTATAGATGTTAGAAGAAGCTATATGCTCGATATTCAAACAACCAATTTGGCTGTATTCAGAGTGGAAGTTTGTCTAAATCCATGTAGATCGCACCATCTAAACTCCACCGGGTATCATACAGGCGCAGTCAAATCCAACACAACCATTTTTTTGCCATCCAATGCTACAATGCCATTTTGAATCACCATCTCTTCTGCCCCTGCGCGCTCTCCATCTCCAAGCCGCGAATACTTTGACTCCAATCCTGCCAGTTAAAGTCGTCACCCAACATGTCGATATCATCGCCTCCTGTGTGGTCAAAGTTGTCGTCGATGGCTGGATATGGATCAGGCCAGAGGTATGGGGGTGGGTTGTCGTCCTTGGGCAGCTGTAGTGGCTGCTGGGGAAACGGCTGACCCAGTCCCTCAAGCTGCGTCTGTTGCTGCTGGGGTAATTGAGCAGTCGTCATGCCTGGTGTACTCATTGAACCTGTTGATGCGGCGGCTCTCATCTCGGCCGATCCGATCTCGTTCAATGGATAGAACGTGGCCATGGGGAAAGTCGCAGTTTGCGACATGAGTTCGTTCATGAGTCCTACAGCGGTCTCCGAGAGGTTGATGTTTGATGGAACCTCGTTTGCTGCGGGCGTTTGAGGTCGTGATTGTGATGTTGGAGGCCCTGGCTGAAGCATCGCTGGAGGTGCCATATGACTCAACTCGGCTGGCGTGGATATGGGAACGTTGCTCCCGTCTGATCGGACCAGGGTCCTCCACCTCTCCCTCATCTGTTCCATCTTGTCCTCGCCGGCCGGTATAAGTACAAATGATGTTTGAGCTGGGTTCATCCGTTCTTCAAACTCCACACGACGGGCCTCTTCGGGGTTGCCGCGGAGGCGGGCAATCTCCGTGGCTCGGTGCTTGCCAGCTCTAAAGTATAATTTCCGTATGGGCAGGATAACAGACGTATAATCAGCGGAGCGGACGTATTCGGCTGGGTGCCCCTCATAGCCGCTGAGCGCCTCCCACCCTCGCTCCACGAGAGGAGTCCACGGGCGGCGACAGCTCTCGATGAGGAAATACGCCATGGCGTGCCAGTTTGTGTAGGTCTTGAAGAGCCATCTGTACTGCTTGCATCTCGAATCCGTGTTGAGAATGTGGTTGTACTCGATGATCTCGATCGCCGCCACGTAGACACGCTGTCTGGCTTCCGCCGAAAGCTCACCGTCGGAACCGGGGAACAACATGGGCTGATAAATAACGAGACACATCTTGGCCATGATGATGCGGGCAATCATGCCTGCCACCCAGTACAAGGGGTCCGTATCACCCATCACATGTTTAAAGAACCTGCTCTCGACTCTTTGATATACCTCAATCAACATCTGCTCTCGTTCTGCGAGCCCGAGATTAGCGAGTGGTGCCCCCTTGGGGCAAAATGAAGCTGATGCTGATGCAGCTCGGAGAAGGCGTCTTGAGAGACTGCAGATTTCGTAGCGGACTAGAGCTGCCGCGCAGTCAGAGCGGCCCTCCCTCGGCTCGGGGAACTCTGTCGTTTCTGGGTTGATATCGGCGTCATTGATGTTACTGGGCATCTGAGTGTCGTAGAATAGATCCCCAATGATGAGGTCAGTGCCCAGTTCGTCTGCGGACCGTAGATCTAGTACGAGCAATGCCCACCAGAGACGCCTCCGCATTTCCGTCTCGAAGGGGCTCAGTCCAAAGTGTGATCCGTCTCGATGAAGACCCATGCCCTGGGCGAGGTGAACCACCAACCCAGTCAGGGACCAACAAAAGCGGCTTTCATCTTGACGCCTGACCACGACGAGGAATATGACAAAGGCTTGAATTATGGAAGTGTCGGATGAGTTGAGGAAATTGGCCTTTGCAAGGGCTTGTTCGACAGCGAAACGATATTGCGTAAGGACGTCTTCTTTGTTGACGCCAAGGTTAGCTCGAACCTGCAATGTCTGGTCAGTTTTGTTTCAATACTTTCGCATAGGACTGAACTCGCCTCCTCGGGTTCGAGCGAAGTGATAGCAGCGTAATATATCGCCCACACCAGAGCCTCGTTTCCAGGTGAGAGCTGCTCATGGTTCTTCCTTGCGTCACGGAATATCGGCTCCATTGACGGAATATGTAGCACCTTGATGAGTGGTTCTACGTTCTCCTGGTAGACAGACCATAGGAACGGAATGTGAGACGGTAGAGGGCGGCATTTCTCGAGGTTGACATCTGCAGAGCGGTATCCAAAGATGAAGGAGTGGTGATCTGCCGGGACCACCAATGAGGGGGAACTATCTGGAGTCTCTTCATAATCCGAGTCGTCGAAATCCTCGTCGGTAAGTTTTTGCGTCTCTTCTCGGATAGAGTCGAGCTAGGAACAGTTAGCCATCTTCAACAGCCCACACAATATGAAAGTCCAACCTCATCGTTGAGCTTTGCCCAGAAGCCGTTGCTGACATATCTTCGGCTCCCACTCTGGTCGTTCAACACGAGTCGCCCAAACTTCTGGTGTAGTTGCTTCCGGGTCGCCTCGCTCTGATCGCTCGCAGCATCGCTACCTCTCGGGCTCCCGCTCGACGGACCCAGGACGCCGGGGTGAGAAGATGCGCTGGATGAATGCCTCTGGGGGAAGGTTGCTGATCGGTCAACGTTTGAGGCCTGCGCTCCATGCGCAGCTTCAGGCGAATTGGCTGACGAGGGACCCTTGCCCCCGGACTCGACCTCGATCTGGCCGCTCAGCTCCTCGACGATGCCCTCGAGCTTCCTCAGGCGCTTCATCAGCTCAATCTCGCGCTGGCTCGAGTTCTTTGGGGGCGCATTGGGGTCTCTTGGGCGCGGCTGCCGCGGTGCCCGACCGGGGGCGGGGAAGACGCATGGGATCTGGGCTCGGCGACAATTGGAGCAGGGCATCTGCTTGTCGCAACGGACTTTGCGACGGCGGCAGGTGACGCATGATCGCGGGTTCAGGGCCGGAGTGCTGCTCCCGGGTGCCTGGAT
>SSHR01004065.1:0-10704 GCA_006518225.1 Fusarium neocosmosporiellum | reverse complement strand
TTTTGGGAGCTTCCTCTGTAGAAGGCAAAGGGATAGAAAGCACACATTCACATCCATGGGAAGAGGAGGTCAGGCCCTGGGTCACCAATATCTCTACCAGTGTGCCTCGTTGGTTGGCCATGACTTGACGATTTGCTCTCCTCTCCTTTCCCCTTTCCATCTGATCTACATACCTTGTTCCCCCAGCCGGTATCGCCGTGAAGCCTGGATGGGCAAACCTAGATGTCCCATGCAACACTCCAGCATGCGGCCACTCATCCACAACTGCGGAGGGTTGCACCCTGAGGTGAGAGGTCGACTAGACGGCGGTCAAAAAAGATCACCCGTTCCTTGCATTCATCCCGACTACGAAGCTCCGATTCGAGGAGAGGCTGGAATGCCGTTGAAAGAAGAAGGTCGAGAGAAGCCCAAACGAAGTACTAGAGTCAGCCTCCATTCTCGTCAACTCTACCATCTTTTTTCTCTTCACTTCCTTCACATGAATCTCCACGGTCTCGAGCTCTTCTCACGGACACACACCGGAGCCAATTGAGCTTGGACCATTGGCAATTGCAAATTTCTAGAACCCTGACGTAGTGCCCAAGGTAGCTTGCATGTAACTCCCTGGGCCTCGACCCGTGCAGAGTAACCACGGCCATCCAGAAAAGGCCCCTGTAGTGACCCCTCGGTGGGGACCCCTCCGAAGGTGCTCCGGTCGCTTGGCCCGTACGAGTGTGCTTTCAGGCTTTTTGAGTCACAAAATTGAATGTTGCTTGGGCAGCTCTCTTTTCGATCTTGACCTGTGATCCTCCTCTTACAGCTCATCTTTCATCATCGACTCTCTTGTTCTCAAGCCTCGTGGCGCCCTTGCTGAAGGTTTCTTCAACACAGAATACGCCTCTTTCGTGATCGTCTTTCGCCCTCGCCGGAGCTGCACTAAAATATTAACTTGACTACCGCTTCCCCCACCTTCCACCGATCCAATGTAAACCAAACCCCTCCAAATCCAGAATTTTCTATTCTTTGAGAGAGAACAATACAGCTCACAATGCCTTCAGCCGAGATGACGATCGCTGCCGACGATACCAGAGGTTAGTTTCTGGAGTCTTTTCGCCTGTCATTCCCCCGCTTGCTTGGTGGTTGGGTTCGTTGGAGGAGCCATGATGGCTGTGACAAACTTCTTCGCGGGACGCGGTCGAACGGACGTGCTTCCTCAAAGAATTTTGCACGAGGATATTCTGGCTCGATGGACTGGTCTGGGATTATGATTTCAATGCGCCGCTCCTACTATGCTGTGTTGCTCGCATAGACTCCTCCCCTGTCTTCTCTCCATGACTTCGCGCAACGTCGTCTTGTCCAACACAGAACCAATTCGCTAACTTCAACCCCTCAGTCCTCGGACAGGATCCTTTGATCCCTCCTGCTCTCCTCACTTCTGAGATCCCTCTCACTGAGGCCGCTACCAACACAGTCGTCAAGGGCCGCAACGATGCCGCCGACATCATCCTCGGCGCCAGCGACAGACTTCTCGTCGTCGTGGGCCCCTGCTCCATCCACGACCCTGCCGCCGCCCACGAGTACGCCGCCCGGCTCAAGGAGCTCTCAGACAAGCTCTCGGACGACCTCTGCATCGTTATGCGTGCCTACCTCGAGAAGCCCCGGACGACTGTTGGCTGGAAGGGTCTGATCAACGATCCTGACATCGACAACTCTTTCAAGATTAACAAGGGTCTCCGAGTTTCGCGACAGCTCTTTGTCGACCTCACCAGCCGAGGAATGCCAATTGCTTCCGAAATGCTCGATACCATCTCCCCCCAGTTCCTTGCCGACTGCATCTCGGTCGGTGCCATCGGTGCCCGCACCACCGAGTCCCAGCTTCACCGCGAGCTGGCCTCTGGTCTGTCTTTCCCCGTCGGCTTCAAGAACGGCACAGACGGTGGCCTCGGCGTTGCCATTGACGCCATTGGCGCTGCAGCTGCTCAGCATCACTTCATGGGTGTCACCAAGCAGGGTCTGGCTGCCATCACCCGTACCAAGGGTAACGAGCACTGCTTTGTTATCCTGCGAGGCGGTACTAAGGGTCCCAACTTTGACAAGGAGAACGTCCAGGCTGCCAAGAAGACCCTGCAGGACAAGAAGCAGAAGTTGGCCATCATGGTTGACTGCTCCCACGGTATGTGCTCCTTATGTAGTCTTCGATTCTTAATACTGACTACGATAACTAGGCAACTCTCAGAAGAACCACAAGAACCAGCCCAAGGTTGCCAAGGTGGTTGGCGACCAGCTCCGCGAGGGTGAGAAGGCCATCGTAGGTGTCATGATCGAGTCGAACATTGGCGAGGGCAACCAGAAGGTCCCCGCCGAGGGCCCCGGCGCCCTGGAGCGCGGTGTCAGTATCACTGATGCCTGCATCAACTGGGAGGACACCGTCACTGTCCTCGAGGATCTCGCTGACGCTGTCCGCACTCGCCGCTCGGTCAACAGCGCCTAAGTGTCTGGCGTACGAGAATGAAGTACTTGGGAAAAAGGGATTGGTGTTTTCGTTTCGAAAGTTTCAAGCTAGAAAAAGGATCTAGTCGAGCTGTGAGGGCCGGGCTTTAGGAGTTATTAACTTGGACTAACGTGGATACGTCGAGAGGTGGAAAAAAGAGTTGGCGCATCTAGGTTTGCATTCAAAAATTGTCACGATGCTTTGGATATATGCTTCGCATACGAAACACAGCGTCCGGGAAAGCGCCTGTGTAGTATGTATTGAAAGTTGACACACTTGGAGCCAAATGATAGCCATGATACCCTCCCAGATCAACTCCAAACTCCGTTCTATACCAGTATCCCGTGTCAGCGAAATCAAGCCGTATCGCAGTCAGAGCCAGCCACCGCGTAAACAACTCTGTGACCTCATCGAAAATTCCCTGGCATCGGGGCATAGCTCTGCCTCCCAAGCCCAGGGCCCTCGCGCCACGAAACAACCTTCTTGAATGCAGCCCACCCCAGCAGGCCGACCGTGCCAATGATGAACCCCCACACAATGATCTTGTCCTTATTGCTGTCCCGCTGGAAGCACAGAGTCGTCACATCCTCCTCTGTCGCGCCCTTGCAAAAGTCGATGCCCTGCTTGAGGCAGAACGCCTTTGTGCACTCGGAACACGACTTGGACTTGGAGCGCGGCTCCAGCTCAGAGCGGATCTCGTTTGCGGGGGTAAAGTCGCCGTAGTCGAGGGTTGCGGAACGGCGGAGCTGGGAGGGGGATCTTTCGCCCTTGGGGCCGAGGGGGATGATGGTGCTGTTCTTGAAGCATGTGCATTTGCAAAAGGTCGGCGCGGCTGCGACTGGCTGTTAGACATGGTTGTTGGGGACGCGCGTCAGAGGTGAACGTACATGCTGCGGCTAGCGAAATGAAGGCTCCTAGTAGGAGTATGATGAAGGATATGCGCGCCATGTTGGAAGAGTTTCAAGTGTCAGATCGAGGTTCCTTGATAGATCCTCATGTAGTGGAAGGTCGCACGTCACTCACTTGAGGCTATCGACAAGCCCGCGACAAGTGGGTCACTTGTCAGCCTCGTCCCGTCCCATTGGTTAATGCGACCACACCGGAAAAAGTTCCCTTTGGACCTTGTACCATCATCTTTTCGACCTCATCCTCGAAAGGAGCCTTTCAAAAGTCCACTCCCCAACCCTCACAATGCCTCGAATACCGCGGGTGCGGGGTCTATCGTCCCTGCAATCGGCCGTAGCGCCATCGGCATGCGTCAATCGCATCCCCTTCTCCGCCAGCGCCGCCGCCCTCTCGACGTCGTCCCCCGCCCACATCGGCAAGAACACGGAATGGGTCCGTGGTAAGCTCTGGAAGGGTGAGGCCCCCGGACCTGAGGATCCCTACACACAGCGTCCCGAGCCCGTGGACGAGTCGAACCTGCCAGAGGAGGCTCTGGAGTTCCAGCCGCGGCGTGACCGGACCCCTCGAGCCATCCAGCAGTCTCGTCTTGCCCTACCACCTAGACGCACCGAGGCCGCGACAGAGGATGAGATCCAGTCCGTCGACCCATCTTACACACCGGCTACTACTATCGATGGTCTGGAGGAGATTGAGCCGCTCAAGACGTGGTGGGAGCAGCCCGGACATTGGGGCGAGGAGAGCGAGTTCCGCGGCTTCGGCAGCGCCGACAAGGTGCAGGACAAGGCTGTGCTAGAGGTGTACTTGCGCCAGGCCCTCGTCGAGGCCCTCTCGCTGCAGGAGGCGGGTCTGCTCGAGGGATTGGTGGCTAAGAAGTGGCGTCCCAGCGACAGGAGCGAGCTCGAGCAGACCCTCGCTGTGAATCTCCAGGTCCAGGATGGAAAGGCTACGCTCAAGGGCGATGTGTCGGCTGTCACAGGACGGCTGACAAGTGAGGCTGCGGAACCTGAGGAGGTGGCCAAGATTTCTGTCGAGGAGGCCCAGGAGATTGTCAAGGCGTGGGATGCTTCATGGAAGACTATTACCCTCAACGACCACCTCAAGTTTGCCGTACGATATTCCCCCACTTACACCTACCTACTGCCACATGCTAACATCCACCACAGATCCGCAAGCGTCTCTACCAGCTCACCGGCCGCCTTATCTCTGACGTCAAGCTCGGCGCCGCCCGCACCCCCCACCACTTCCTCGCCCTGACCGTCAACAACACCAAGCGCGGCAAGAAGCTGGCCGAGATCCTCGAGGCCCGGACCGAGCTCCCCACGCTGCCCAACGTCAAGGTGCACAGCAAGAGGATTGGCCCCATTGACCGCGAGATTGCCGTCGGCCGATGGAAGGTCATTGAGGAGGAGCTGCGGAAGCGTGACCTGCCTGTTACTGGCACGGCTGGACTGGGCAAGAATATGGAGCGTGACTGGATCACTGGCAAGGCTTGAAGAGATGAGATATGAAAAGAAAAGCATGTGGGGACGAGGTTGTACGACCGTGTATACTTGTACATGTATAACATACACATTAAGAAATGCCTTGTTTGACCAACATGGGTTCCACTTAAGACTATGTTGAGACCTCTTGTAAGCGGTCAATCTCTCCTCCCTTGCGTGGATATGCTACATGATCAATAGGGTCGAATTGAGAGCTAATAGCGCAGAACATGTTACTATGTTGACGGTTTGATTGTGACTACCTATTTCTAGTGGTGTTGTATGTGCAGCATCTTGTCCTTTCTATAGGTTCATGTGCTTCTAGTTTACAGGTACTTGTTCTCGCGGAGCCACTGCTTGACATCCTCTCTATCCCGTGCAAGCCAGTTTTGCTTGGCCTTGATGGCGTCCAGGCTCTGCGCCAGCTCAAGGTCGAAGCCCTTGGTGCCCTTCTCCTCAAAGAAACTCTTCACATCAGCAGTCTGCTTCTCCTGAGTAAACGAGCTTGTGGAGATGGACACGAGATCGCCCAGGAGCGACATGCCAGGCGGCAGACGCTTAGTGATAACCTCCCAGTTCTCCTTGACCCACGCCCAGAGCGCGATGACTCCCTCCTTGTGTGCGCGGAGGGCGCTGAGAGGCATGTACAGGTCCTGGGTCTTGACCTGATCGCTGAGCGTATACTCTAGTGTACGCTTGATGAGAGCAGGGTCTTGAGCGAAACCGAGGGACCGAAGTGCTGTGTTCCGCTCGCTGCTCTGCTTGGCCGTCTCGTATTCCTTGACCACGGCATTGTACTCAGCCTCACCACCGTAAGACAGCACAACAGCAAAGACGCTGGGTCGCAGGTTAGGCTGGAGAGCATTCCGGTCTCCCTTGATGAACTTGTCAAACAACTCGAAGGCTGCCTTCTTGGTGGGCTCGTCTTCTACTATGGCGGCCTTTCCAAACATGAGGCCCTTCAAGCGCTGGGTCATGTGGTCGTCGGCATCGGTGATGTCCCACCCAACCTCGTTGGCCTTCTTGCTGACCAGATCTCTCTGGAAAGCCTTGAGGGCCTTGGTGACCTCTTCATCCTCAAAGATCCAGGCGTCTCGGAGAGAGCCGATGCGGAGTGTAATCTCGTCCCAGACAATGAACTCATTCTCAGAGTCAAATCCTTGGAGGAGAGCCAACAAGCCGGATGTCTTTTGGTAGCCAGCGGCAGCAAGAGCACCAGCATCGGCAATCATGCCGGCTCTGTCCTCAACACCTAAAAGGCCTGCCTTTGCGTTCTGGCCAAGCTTCTGAAGTCGACTAGTTGTGTAAGAGGTGCGGTAGATACCAGAATGAGCTGAGTTGACTTTGTAAAAGTCAAAGTCGGGCACCTTGAAGTCGGCCTCTCTCGTGTTGAGTGCAAGATCTTCTTGGAGACCGTCCTTGGTTAGGAGGTTAAGGAACACCGGGTACAGAACCTCATCCTCTTCTGGCTTGACGTCGGCCGTTCTAAGGAAACGATTCTGCTTGACGTGGATGGTGCCATTGGACTCGTTTTCGGTGACGGCAACGACGGGGAAGCCAACCTTCTTGGTCCAGATATCGGCCACGCGCTCAACATCCTTGCCACTGGCTTCACTAAGGGCAGCCCAGAGATCAGTAGTCTCTGTGTTCCCGTAGGCGTGCTTGTTCAGATAGCGTCGGACACCTTCAAGGAAGACGTCCTCGCCAAGGTACTTGGAAATCATGCGCAGGACGCATGAACCCTTCTCATACGAGATGGCATCAAAGATTTGGTTGATCTCGTCTGCGCGCTTGACAGGCACCTCGATGGGATGCGAACTGCGTAGCGAGTCAAGACCCAGGGCAGAACGCAGGTCCTCGATAACGTAGCCCTCCCAGATCCTCCACTCAGGGTAGAAGGCATTGGAAGAGTACCATGACATCCATGTTGCGAAACCCTCCTTTAGCCACAGGCCATCCCAAAAGTCCATGGTAACCAGGTTGCCAAACCACTGATGGGCCAGCTCATGCTGCACAACTTCGGCCACACGCTTCTTAGTCGTAGCGCTGCTGGTCTTCTCGTCCAAAAGAAGATCGACAACTCTGTAAGTGATGAGGCCCCAGTTCTCCATGGCACCAGCGGCGAAATCGGGAACTGCTACCATGTCCATCTTGGGGAGGGGATATTCACTGCCAAACTGCTTCTCGTAAAACTCGAGTGTCCGCGCAGCAAGCTCGGCAGAGAAGACAGCATGATCGACATTCTGGTCAGGCGTGCACCAAACTCGGATCGGGACTCGAAAGTTGTTGGTTTCGTAGTGCTTGAGATCGCCAATGACGAAAGCCAGGAGGTAGGTAGACATGATGGGAGTCTTGTTGTAGGTGATGGCCTTGCGCTTCTTGCCCGTAACCGCAGAATCGACCTCTTTCTCGGAAGCAACGTCCATGTTACCCAGGCAAACCAAGTCATGGTCAGCAATCAGGGTGACGGTGAATGTAGCCTTGAGAGCCGGCTCGTCAAGACAAGGGAATGCACGGCGGGCATCGGTGGCCTCCATCTGAGTTGTGGCAATGTACTTGGTATTTCCCTGCTCATCCTTGTATGAAGAACGGTAGAAGCCTGCCATATCATCGTTGAGAGTACCGGTGAAGCGCTGAGTCAATCTCGCCTTTTGCCCTGCGGGAATCGTCTGGTCAAAGGTTATGGTCGTGGTCTGGGTATCCTTGTTGTAGTCGAGGGTGGGCGAGGACGTGACAGTGGCGCCATTGGCTTCGACGATGGTCTCATGAATGTCGAGATCTACAGTGTTGAGAGCAATAGAGGTTGAGTCTTCCACGACGTCGAAATCGATAACAACGGTACCCTCATACTTGAAGGTCTCGAAGTTGGGTTCGAGGGTCAGATCGTAATGCAGCGGCTTGACGTTCTTGGGGAGGACCTCGCGGCCACGGCGAATGTCGAGGCTAGCGCTGGCGACGTCAGACCCGTTGCGATACATGGCTCGGCGGTAAGAGCAGTGACGCTGCTGCTGGCGAGGGAGAGAAGAGAAGGGTGCAGGTGGGGTGAGGCCAAGGGGGGCGCAAGCAGATCGAGAAAGGTCAGTACGGGGAGCGGAAGCTGAAGTCAAGCTCGAGAAAAAGGAACGAGGTTGTTCTCGAGTATGGCGGGCAACAGGTGTTTTAGAGAGAAAGGAAGAATAAGCTGAGGCTGATGGGTGAGATGAAGCTCCAGAGCTGATGCGGGGGAGGGGTCGCTGCAGGTGCAAGCGACGGATCATCGGCGGGTCGGCGTTGCTGGGTCCGATCAGAGGCGTGACTGAGTTGCGAGCTAATTGCGGCATGCGCAGAGTCGCCCGGAGGCTTGAATATATAGATGGCGTCTTCATGGTTCAGTCATTGGCGATGCGTAGACCAAGGGTCATGGTGATCCGCCTCGCCTCGCAATGCAATGACACTGACGACGTGTGCAGCCGTCTTGGTCTTGTTCTCGGGAGCACAAACGCGGTCCAACATTTTTTTTTGCCGCGTTGGAAGAACAGGGCGAGGATGGAGTGGAACATATCAGCCAATCAGCATTGATCAACACGGGTGAGGCTCCTGGTGTCGGTTCTCACCTTGATGAATATCGCATTTTTGCCTTGCGCAAGGTTACAACTTGAGGCAAGACAAGGGTTTCTTGTGTGGTACAATGGGCGAAGACCATGAGCCTTACCTGGTCACACGGGTTGGGAAGGAAACGAGACACCAGAATGGCAAAGCAGGCCTAACTCCTCATTAGACTTGTAGGTAAGTTAGTATAAAATATCTTGATAATAAAAAATAGATAAATAAAAGCAATTATTTTATATTTATCTTATTTATTATTTTATTAATCTTATTAACCTCTAGGAGTTATAAAGCTAATGCCTTTGGACTGGACTGGTGTTTTGTTTTCCTTGATTGCATGATCCTAGATATTGTCCTCTCGCCAAGGCGGGAGCATACGAAGAGCAAACAGGGTTCACTTCTTGGCAAACTATGGCAAGCATCAACTAAAAGACGTGGGGCTGCAGTCTTTGCCTTGTTGCCATTTCTTTCTATTCGTCAACCGTCTCTGCCTCATCCTTCTCACAATCTCCCACCAACTTATCCCGAAGCCGCCCCAACAGCGTGCGCACCGCCTTGTCCTCCGTATCCTCCAAAAGAGCTCCAACAAACCCTAACGTGACGTTTCGACTCGTTGAGTTATCCACGAGAAACTCGAGGGCCCAAGTTCCCGTCTCTGGAGTTGCCATCTGACAGGCTATCCCCAAGGCTGACTGCTCGTCATCAACCGAGTCAACGCGCACCGTTCTCCAACAGGAGACGCACAGAGTCCTTGTAGGGCTCGAAAAATGCTTCACTGGGACCGTCTGTCCTTGGGGCCCATGGGGGTAAGCCGGCGACTTTGCGGAAGAGCTGACGGAGCAGACCTCGGACTTGGAACCATCTATGAATGTAACGGCGTTCCTGATGCTGGCCCCGGCATCAAGGAGAATTCTGATACACTCGACGTCTTTCCCCCCTAGTAGTGCCCAGAAGAGGGGTGTGCGATATTCCCTATCCAGAGTATTCGTGACTCTGTTCACGTCGACCCCTTTCGCAATGAGCAGGGCCACCAGCCTTCGCCGGTCCTCATTCACCTCTTTGGCCACGGACTCTGGCTCTGCTGGATCGATATATCTCTGATTAAAACACCAGTCCAGCGCACGCATTCTCTCATTGTGCGCGTCGAAGAAGGGATCAGCACCACGCTCAAGCAGTGCGATTGCAGGCTTGAACTTGACCCCGGCGACAAACTGCGTGAGAGGTGTGATGCCTTGCCCTATGACGTTCATTGGCACGCCGTGGTCGACTAGCTTGTGTACGATTTGGTAGGTGGCCCTGGGGTTCCGGACATCGACGACGTAATGAAGGGCATTTTGCTCATGGGGATCTTGGTAATAAGGATCGAAGTTGGGCTGCTGGACGAGGAGGTCGATCACATCCAGCCGTTCATTATGAATGGCGCACCGTAGAGCTGGCACCCTGCGCGCAGAGAACCAGGCTCCCTTCTAAAGAAAAAGGCGCAGCATGGCCTCATCGCTATGGCACATTGCAAAATGCAGAGGATACCAGAAGAGACCCGTATTATAGGTGCCAAACGGGTTGCACTTGCATAGCTTGACTGATGGTTCATCCAAATTTGCGCCATTGTCAAGAAGCCACCGGACAATTTCGTGGAAGCCTTTCTTGGTAGCGATATGCAGTGGTGTCGAGGACATTCCGTAAAGAACATCTGTCTTCTTTACCGCACAGGAGCCGTTGATATCTGCGCCTTGATTGATCGCGTGCTTGAGTGTATTGAGCGAGCCATGCTCTACGGCCCACCTCACACACGTCTTGGAGGGTGAGTCGTTGCGGATGCTATGTTTGCAGAGGAGAGGATTGAAGATGGTGTAAAGCTTGCGATTGGTCTGAGCAAGGGAAGCAAGCTGTTGACGGTCGCAATGTTGTCCGAGCTCTTGGAGAAGTTCTGTTGGCAGAGAGTCGAAAGACATGTTGGATAGGGGTGTGGTCTCGAGGACCTGGAGAAAGTATAGGTAGGCAGTTGGAGTTGTTGAATCGCGAGAAACGAAAAGAGGAATCGTCAAATGATAGATGAATTGATGGCTGAGTCCGCTGACACACCGCCCTGCAAATAACCAATCCACAGTTAATTCACACAGCCTCGATTCTAGACCAGCAACTATGCTCTATTCATCTTCGCCTCGTCCGAATTGTAAACAACGAGTTGCGCCATGGGCGAGCATGTTTCCTCTGGCTTGACGGCAAGGCCCTCACGGGGATACAGTTTGTCACTGTCACGGG